>JAIPRL010004967.1:0-34854 GCA_025469235.1 Pemphigus obesinymphae
ATATTACTAAATTAAATATTCGGTAAAAATTTCAAGATTATAAAGTCATTATTTTCGAAATTACGACGAAATTAAAATTCTCGATTTTACAAAATCGTATTTTTTGTAATTTTTTGGTAGTTTTTGCATACGCATTAAAAAACTATTATGAAAATCGAAAAATGACCTTTTAAAAGTACCAACTAGATGCAATTTGCTATCGGAAACCCGGTATGAGTGTAAAGATCTGAGCACTCCTTCTGGTAGAAAAAGTGTTTACAGAAAAAAAAAAAAAAATAAACATCGTTGTAAAACCATAAGCTTCCTCGCTACGCTCAGAATCTAAAATTACAAATTGTGGAGAGTTCATGTATTACGTGAAAGCCTAGGGGGAGGGGGTCTGTCGTATGCTTATAATTGCTGACAAGGGGGGTGGGGTGCTTAGAATCATGCTAACAATCAGCAGTATAATGAAAAAAAAATCAAAATATGTCAAAATAAAATTCAAAATATGTAATAAAATTTTTCATTTATTTCTAATTTATTCATAAAAAATTCCGAAATTTTTATTTTTTTTTTAAAAATATAGGGGAATCGTCGGACATATGCTGACCTTATAAAGTAGGGTGGTGGGTCGGATATTTTCTGACAAGGGGGAAGGGTGGGTGTAAAAAGGCCAAAAATATGCGGAAGTAATACTTGAACTACCCCTTGACAATTTTTGATTGAACAAAATATTTGTTGTTTTTAAAGTGGCAGTAAGTAGTTTTGTTGATTGAGTTGATATTTTTATCAATATAACCAAGATATTTTTCAATGTAGAATAAAATATTATACATTGTAAGTAATAACATATTTTTTCATGAACACACAGTACATATTATAATGTGCATGTTATACATTTTCTCATGTGTGTTTTGTTATTCTATGTATTGTCTAGTGTTTGTCGCTTTCAAATAAATTTACTAAAATACTGAATTGTGGATTTATTTCAGTGTTAAATACGTCTAATGAAATACAAATTTAAGCTACTATAAAAATCGACGAGTATACAAATTTGTAATTTTTCTTATTATAAAAGTGGAATTCTAGTTGATATAATATACATAATATATCATGAAAAACTAATAACAATTGGACATTATAATTTTTCATTAAATTAAATTTTATATCGAAATTGTAGAAAATTTTACGATAACTTTAATGATATCACTATTATTTCATATTATATCATGTGCTGTGTTGTTATAAAAATACGAGTGTGATGTCCATGTGGGTTAATATATCTATAGTACATAAGAATTTGAAATTTATGAGAAAGGACATATATTTGAAAATAGCATGATATTATTATTTTAATACTGTAAACATATATATATATACTGACCATTATTTGTACATAATATATATTTATGTAAAATGTTGTTTCATTCTCCTAAAAAGTATTATTTTTGAGTTAAACTAATTCTCACTAAGCCCATCTAATATACGAGTATGGTAATAAATAGTGGTACATTTTTCACAATAACAACCATAATATAATTTGACGCCATTGTTAATTCAGTACATAAATCTCTTCGCCAATAATTTAAAACGCATCCGAAACTTATTCAAAATGATTATTATAAATTGTGTATATTATTATCGTCTTCAATTATTAAATATTGTCATAATGTACAAATTAATAAGGTACCTAATAATATTTTAATTACCAATAAATCATCTCGAAATTATTATATTGAACGAGTTTCCGAGAAAATTTGTTTGATCAAGGATTTATTTTTTTAACATATTATGTTATAGATAAAACCGAATACATCGTAAAAATAAATATTACAAACCACAGTGTATGAGAAGAATTATGGAGGACATAGAAATAAAAAAAAAACAAAATGAAAACAGGATCATTAACGGGATTTTAAGATGGTCATAGTTTTTAAACAAAAGTCATCGCCCTATCCAGTGCTATTAATGTTAAATAAAAAATAAATAATAATAAAAATCTTGTAGTATTAACAGAACACCCCTTTTTTTTACACAGAAAAATCTCGAAGGTAAATAGTACAAATAACATATAGAATATAGTAAAAATATTTTTTATTATTTTATAATATAAATAATATATATGAGTATCAAAACTATTATATAAAAAAATAATAATGTAATAATAAAAAGCCAGCACGCATTTCGCACTTTGGGTAGGATAATGATGACGGATATATTGAATTTGAAAACAATGATAAATCATTTCTTTCTAAAAAAAACGATTCTGAGTTAAGCTTCGGTGGATATACCAGACAATTATTAAAGATTATACTAATAAAATATATAAATATTATGATAGCATCATACAATACAACGAACAATAAAAGTTTAAAAAGTGAAAAATTTATTTAATGCAAAGGGATTCGATCCGAGAACACGCGCACGAAAACACCGTCAACTCCCACTAGACGACGTAATCCACTATTGTAAAACTAACCTCTTAAACGAATTGATGAAGTTATTAAATTTTAATTTTATATAACTTTAAAACTAAGTCCGACCACCAAATTCTGACTTCACCATTATTTTTGTTGATCTAAAAAAATATACTTTTTTTAAAAAAAACACTCTTATAGATCTTAAAAACAAAAATTAAGCTATTATGAACTAAATATTTCAAATTTGCATATTGCTATAAATAGCTTAAAATAAGTAAAATTTTCCAAAAAAATTTTGTATTACTATTTTTGTATTTATATTTGATGCCACTAGTATCAATAATTTCGGAATTATAAAGAATTTTACCAAAATCGTATTTACCGATTTTCATGCTAGTTTTTGATAGTTTTTTCATACGCGTTTATCGAAAAAATTTAAAAAATCGAAAATAACCTCTCTAAAGTACCAACTAGATGAAATTTTCTACCAGAAAAGAAAGATTGTAAAGATAGGAGTAATTTTGATTGACAATTTTTACACAAGCATAAAAAGAAAATGTTTAAAAAAAATATCTTCGTAAAACTAATACATAACATAAAAATATAACAATATAATAATATAGAAATAAATCAAGAATAATACAAAAACCAAAAAGGCAATTGGAACAAAATATATAATTTAATATAATTCAATTATAAATAACTATTATCAAAGGCAGTTATAAACTAAATAAAAAGCGTATGTGTTTGTTTTACTTTTTAATACAAGTAATTAATTATTTGCCCATTAACTAACTAATTTAAGCTTAACTCTTAATTTATAGTTGTCGTTGTCTTAACATAACTTATAACAGTTTATTATCTATATTCATATACCTAGTTAAGTTAAAACATTGGGACGGTTAATCCTCATGAGATATTTGTAAATATTTTAATCGAAATTCAAATACAAATTCAAAATTATTTTTAGATTAGTATATACTTAATATTTCAAATAGTAATAAATGTATTGCACATTTTTAAAACAGATTCAACTTATTATTTCTTTAATGTAAAATGTAACTGGGTTATTTTAACTAAATTCAGTCGGTTTTTTCATAAATTTATCCGTCTCTATTATTAGGTTTATGGTTTTTACTAACTCGTTTTAAGCATTAACTCGTTAAAAATGTAAGTTTTTTTTTAACTCAAAATGTTAATTTCGTCAACAAAATGTACGAGGTATGGTATATTTTAGTATTAGTTATTTGCCATAACCTTATTCATTCGTAACCGATCAGTTACCAATATTGATAATAACATTACAACGATCGTTTTTTCCGTCCAAAGTAACTACGGTGTATTAAACTCATGTGCAGGCATATAGCTAAACTATATTGTGCTATATATATATATACATTTCATAATAGAAAGGTATACGAGTTTCAAAATAACTTTCAGGCGTGCGAACATGGTCTATTTACTTTAATTAATAAATGCAGGCGAAATTCATTTCACTTCGTGTTGTACCTTATTGAACCGCGTATTATCTATAAAGTTTACTATTCAAAAAACATCCTCTATATTATAAGTATACGAACCGTATCTCTATAACCCATTTGGAAATGTTTCCTGTGAGTTTCCAAGATAAGTATCTGGTAGCCACTCGTTAATTTTTATTCAGCTCGGACCATCCTTTGACATTTTTCTCATCGATGAATTTACTTCAAGTACAGCTGTTAAAATCACTAGGCGAATTTTATTTTAGAAATATTATTAATAATAAATAAAATAAAAATATGAAAAATAAATGTATTAAATTTATATATTAGTTATTTTCATATGCATTATAATGCATTTTTTATCCAGTTCACAATAATTTTCAGTTTCAAAAATTGTCCTTCTCGGTTATGTTGCCCATCTCTGGTATGGATGACAAAAACAATAATTACTTATATATATATATATATATATATATTTATAATTAAAAAAAAAAATAGGTATATATAATATATTATAAAAAATAAATCGAATTTATACTTGAAACACTAATGAATTATAAAATATCTTCCGATAAAATATATCCCTAACAATAAATGTATACAGAAAACCCACTCAAACTGATAGGTACGATAATTATTTCAAAAATGATTCTTACCATATGTTTTCGCAAACATTTATTTATTTAAATTTCATATTATATAGACTAAAACGTTTTCCCCGAAACAAATCTAATTATGAAGATGAATTCAATATAATTTATGGTACACGAATTAATAATAATTTTCATATAAATACGATCATGAAAATTTAAGTTTACATAATCCTATTAGTATAATAATGCAATTAATTTTCTATGAAACGCTAATATAACTTCTTATCAGACGAATTTTAATCCAAAGTTCTCAAAACATCATGATACCATGTCGTAGTTATCCACATTACATTCGTTATGAGAGTCGTTGATCAGTAGACGAGTAAGACAAACGTGATGTAATTGTGGCCTATTATGTTTGAATTCTCTTTGAGATTATCGTTGAAACCATATCGTTGGATGCAAAATAGCGAGAAAGATATTATCCAATTTAAAATAAAGGAAGTTATGATTAATGTGAAATTCAAATAATTAGTGGAAAATGGAATAATTGTATACAAAGCCTGAGTATACCTATTATTTATAAGACAGTGTTCCGCGTTTGATTTTGCTAAAGATAATTGTTAAAAAAATATAAGTGGTAAAATTTAATTTGAAAATGTCGAAATTACGTGACTATGTACAAATTTGACTACTTTCTGAAGAAATATAATATAATAAACTATACGTCCCAGAGCTAAATGCAATATCTATGTAGTTGTTACTGCAATAATGTTACGGTCTTATATGTTCCATGTATTTACTGCACTTTTGTCTAATATAATATTTTTACTTTTTGTCATATGAAATTTTGAAAGCACCTACTCTATTTTAGGTACTATATAGCAGATACAAAGTTATCGCCCATACACAATTTTAAAAGTATTATTATTATTATTATTGTGTATTATAATGCTGGAGTCAAAATCAGTAAACAATTTTCTAATTAAAAAATAAAAATTAGTTATAACGTGTCTAAAAATAAATATTTTTTTAACACTTCTGATATATTTTCCCCACTAGTCTAATGACCAAATAATTTCGAAATATAATATTATATTTTTACTGTGATTTTTCAATTTCTACTTATGCAGCTAACAAGAATGTATAAGCATGTAACGATCGTTATAAAAATAGAAAAAATTTTGATTTAATAACAAATATAATCGCGTGAGTAAACATTTTACGATTGTGTCGAATATTTGTTCTACTGTAAAATACTTTTCATTCTCTCTGCTAGTCCAATATAATATTGAATTCGTCTTCAGTATTGTCTGTCCGTCCAGATTTCCATCGTATATTAAAAACCTTTTTGATTTCTAATTTTATCTATCACCGAATTCCCCAGAGAGCAGTTGTACAGATCGAAACTCCAATCGATTATTATTATTACAAAATTGATATTACAACATTCATTTATTTTCATGAACTTGTACAACATTAATTATAGACGCCAAACATATATAATTACAATTTATATTATAGTGTAGTGGCATACGCAGGATTTTTCAAATAAGGGGAGGGGAGCTTGAAAATAAATAATTAGTAGACACAAGATTAGGCACGAAAGAATAAAGTAGGCTCTTTTTCAGTGTTAAAAAAAATATATATTATAATGTACATATTATATATATATATATAAAATCGTATTTACAGTGCGGGTGTTCAGGGGTAGGTATATTGAAAAAGAAACAACCTAAATATCTAAATATTAAAAATTTTAGATTCTGAGCGGTGCAAAATATTTTCTCGTTTTACTATAGGTAACAGTAATTTATTGGTTTTATATTTTTCTTTGAGCAATTTATCGACCAGAAGACTTGACGTCATGATTTAATTTTTTAATGCGTACCAATTTGTTGGCATAAAATTTAACCAACATGGTACTTCAAAGAGGTAATTTGTTGATTTTTTAAAAACTCATCAGAAAAAATCATCGGAAAATAATGAAAAATATGGGTTAAAATAATAGTTATTTCTTCATGAACCCGAAAATGTTGGTTTTTAATTGTTACAGAATAGGTACGTATTATTTTTTTATATTTTTTAATACATTTATAACAGTATTATGTTCTAAACGTATATTTCAGCCTCCAATTAATGTATTTACGATTGAAAATGATTTTATAAAGGAGATTGGAGTTTTGTAGTAATCAAAATTAAATGAACTGTATAGTTATTATTAGGCTGTGGTTCTTAGGTATTTATATCATTTATTACCAAACTAAGGAATAATCAGTTTTGAAATTTAAAGAAAATGTGAAAAACTTAAAAGTATACCAAATCAATGTATTAATATTATATTTTACAAATTTCATGACCTATTCAGTAGTTCTTTTTGTCAGGTATACTTATGTCTAAATATTAAACTTAAAATATTTTTAAGTTTTAAATAAATATCTTAAAATAATCCAAAAATAAGACCACTGTACAGTTTTTTTTTTATATTACGATTACAAATTTAGGAAAAATAGATGAATATAAAAATATCAATTTAAAAATTTACTTATTTTGTCACTGGTTTTAATCGATATCGATGCTTAATGATAATGTTTTTTCAAAAACCAATATATAAATACTGCATTTTTCAATATTTTTTTTTTATTTTCATTATAACATTAATGTAAGTATTGTTTAGCATTCTGTCATTGCTCTTGTTTCTTGTCTTTGGCATTCCAAATTTAATTTTTGGGAGTTTTTAATTATCTAGTGTGTTAGGATTCCAATACATCATTTCTTCTCCGACTGTTTAATGTACCTAATATATTATATAATTTATATATATATATATATATATTCTTTACGGTTAAAGAATTTTTATTTTTATATTTTATATTCAATTCAAATTATATTTAAATTAAATAATAATAAAAATAATTTTTAAAAAATGGCTTTTCACTTTTTTCTAAAAAATGTTTCCCATAGACATTAATTTACATTTAATTATTGTATGCTGAAAAAAATGCAATTTATTTGTAATTTTGTATTTATTTATTAATTTTATGAACAATTTCGGGTGTTTATTATTTCTCGTCGAACAAAGGAGGAAACGTAATCTACGATAAACATATGACCGTCATATTGGCGGATCCACTTAGACAGTATAGGGTGTAAAGACCATTTGTCTTGGACACAAGTGCGTATGTCGTCATGCGAAATCAGATAATTTCGGGCAGTAGCACCGGAATTGCATGTGTCGACTTTTCTAATTTCATCATCTCGCTTATTCTCTTTTTCATGGACATCACGAATATATTATATAATTCCAATATTTATATGAACATTAATTAATGTATAAAAAAATGTTTCAAAAATAAAAATAAGTATTTACTTATGTACTAAATAGAAATACAAGTATTTTTTGTATAAATTTACCCAAATCTACACATTGTTATAATTAATAATTAGTAATTGATTTAATATAAAAAATTTAAAAATAATCAAATACACATTATATTATTTAAATTGTGACTTTCAGAGACATTGATATTATTATATTCTATTATTTATACACAAATATTTCCGAAAATTTAATGTAATGTTTATATCCGCGTCTAACGAAAACTCACAAGCACTGTAGTTGTATGAAAAATACTTTACAAAATTATTCAAATAACACGAAAAAAAAAACTGATATTCGAATACTTGACAAGACTGTGTATTAATATTAGGTATACGAGTATTGTGCACTTGCGATGATCGAGGACGATTATTACAGAGGTGAACTTTCCGACATCACGCGATAATAAACAGAAATACACACCGGGAAAATGTTACTGCATGTGAACACGAATATTATAGTAATACGCAATATATACGCACATAGCAGTATGTATACATATACACGCGGTTTTAACCGTTCTAACTAGTTGCAAACGAATTATTTTTCATATTTAGTAAAAAAATAAAATAAAATGTTAAACCTATTTCTTCAAAATATTTATTCAATAGAAGTAATAACTAAAATAATATTAGTATATATATATATATATTATTGTACAGCTCCTGTGGAAGGGGGCTAAGAATACCTCCACGGTTTCCTCATGCCTGTCGTAGAAGTCGACTAAATGAGGTTGCCTCGGGCCGACAGCCGGCATAAAACTTGTCAAAAAAAGTATGAGGAGTATTAAAAATAATATAGGTGGCCAACCCCAAATAGTTGGGAGAGAAGGCGAAGGAGAAGAAGAAGATATATTATTGTACATTTTTTTAGGCCTCTTTGCGAGTGTGCTAAATTTCCAGATTCGACACGTACTTTATACAATAAACAATTTGTTCAATACAAATACTATACAATATTTACGTATAAAAACATAAACCCAACAAAATGAATACAAATTGTAAATAATGATACCTATTGGTAATCATAGCAACGAACGGTAAAAGCAGACAGATAGTCGTTAAGAAGAACTCACTTTTTCAATGTGATTTCCCGTTTTTTTATCTCCTAAGTAAATATTTTAAAATATATATTTATAAACCAAAATGAATAATCTTCCTATTACCAAAAAGAACAGTGTCTTTTGAAACTATGTACTGGTAACCGTAGACAAACTGACGGTTTTACATAATAGAGATATTAGATATCTTTACTTATGTCGAGAATACTAACATTACCTTTTACAACGTACCTATTTATTTTCATAAATGTAAGGAAAATAACAATGACCACTTATAATTATTTTTTTACTAATATTATACCAAATTTCAGCTCAACACGTCTTTCGTACATATACAATGGTTTTTGTTCAGTTTCAAATTTAAAATAATATAAATTCACTATTTTGTTCGATAACATGTTAATAATAGATAATCCAAGATGGGATCATCTGTATCTATGACTTTTGATACCAATTATGTATTTTATTTACTTATTAATTTTCTTGTAAGTTTATACTTTTTCGGGAAGTAGGAGTCGGAGTAAAATCAGAGTGATATAAAATTATATAACATTCGCGTAATGTATTTAACCAAGTCTCAAATTTGGAAATTGAAAGAAAGTAAAGGGAAAACAATATAATATAAATTAAATAAAAATGTTTGATATCAAATTAATTTGAATACGAATTTGCATCCATCGTTTTAGATGCTTCTCGTGTTGCTATTTCCGTAAAACACAATTTTCATAAATACCCTTCTATCTCACCTAATTGAAGGAACTCTACTTGTATGAACTCAGTAAAAAGCGGTTTTGCTCTTTTATAAAACCCAGAGCTTCTGTTGACTTCATTACTTACCATTGCTCATTGACCCGTCGCATATTTATTAATTCTATGAAAACTTTTTGGTTCAGTTTATATTCAACTCTTTCCGATTTGTAGACAAATACAAAGATATTTAAGAACTAGATATTTAAAACCTTCCTTCTTTCAATGAAAGCTGGTTTCCAGCTTTCTGTGACAAAGTCGCTCCTCCTTATGCTGCCTCCCAACAAGAACTTAATCCCTCTACTCTTGATCCATCATCCAACTTTAATCCTATCTCACATATTCTTATTATATTATTATATTATTATATTCATATTCATCTTTTAATTCCGAAAAGCTTTCCATTACTATTTATTTTCATTCATCTTTAACCCCTTGATGAGATTTCTCTTATTTACCTTAAAAATATTTCTATATAATCATTCTCTCCAAATTGTTTTGAATTTCCTTCACTCTCTTTCAGTGAATGGTATCATTCTTGATAATGGAAACATACCTATTCCTAAGTTTTTTGCCGTTCTTATAGTTTACAGACCTATTACCCTCCCATCGGTCTTTTACAAACTTAGAGTTAATGCTCTAAAACTGACTGGAATGATTTAATGTGAAAAATCATCTTCTTCCTATTTGGTTTCCATTGCAATTTTGGCACTATGTGGTATTCCTATCTTTAGTAGGTTTTACCTATTTGGCTTTCTGTGAGAAAACATGTAATACTGACGCCTATATATGGATATTAAAGTTTATTCTATGCATATTCCTACACTCATTTCTAGACTAGTTTCTCTCCATAATTCTCCTCCTGTCTGAAATTTCATCTCTGCTCTTGTATCTCAACGCTCTACGAATCACTTTGTCTTTTTGCTAAAAAGACAATTATTTTGCTAAAAGACTTACATACAGAGGGAGATCCCTTACTTTTATTGTCTATATTACCATAAATTTCATTTGTCACTCTCCAAGCATCATCCTTGTTTCATTCCCATTTTTATACTGAAGATATAACTATAACAAATTACAGTATACAATTCCATCTAGTTAATATTTAGAGATGTTATTTTCTTTGCAATAAACGCGTAAAAAAAAAATTAATTAAAGGAAAACGTTAAAAGAACGATTTTGTTAGAATCGAATATGGGTTTATCGTTGTAATTACGTAAGTAATGGCCATAAAGTCTTGCAATTTTCACATAAATACAATATTAATGGAATAATTTTTCAACTTTGATTTTCCAAATAAGGGAAATTTATAGCAATTTTTAGATTTTTAATTTTTCATAATAAAATAATTAATTTTAGTTTTACCGACAGCAATACTCATGTTATATATACCGAAGCTTCGATCAGAATCGTTTTATCGAACAAAATGATTTATTATTACTTTCAAATTCAATATATTCATCATCAGTAACCTACTCCACGAGCAAAATACTTCCACTCCCTACTGACATCGGCTTTATTATTTTTTTTTTTTCATCATTTCTCACTATAAACATATATAAGCTACGAGAAGACTGCCGTTTATAACATATGTGTTTATAACACATATTCATGACGATTATTTCGTCTAAGTGACAGAAAATCGATATAATTTTGAATAGTACAATATATATATATGTGTGTGTATGTGTGCATTGAATATTTCATCATGGAAAATCCTTTTATGTAAAATTTATTATTTTCCAAACGAGATAAAAAAAATCAGACTAAAAGTGAAAAAAATTGCAAACAAGCATTGAAAAGAAAATTATTCGTCATAAAACGTTATTTATTTGAAAAAAATGAAGTTTATACTACATCAAAATTTCTGAAATATTTAAGTTAATTTGACAAATGATAATCTAATAATATGAGATTTATTACGAGCTTAAATTTTGTCTTGAAATGTCATACAAATTACACTGTACACAATATTACCGAATGATTATATTGTATTTCACATGGAATTATAGAAGTATTTCAAAAACATTTGATATCAGTTAAAATATAATAATATGATATTTTAGATTTGTCATTAATACCACAATAAAAATAATCACAGAAGAAGATTATTCAATAATGTTAAGTTAATGATTAGTTTTTGAAATATTTATGTTATCACTTTTTTTTACTTAATATTATTAATATTACATAAATAGTAAGCTTTATATATTTCTAAACGATATAGATTGTATTAAAAATGTTTATTTATGATATGTTGAATAAATGATAGATAAACTATGACTTCATGGATTGAGTAAGCCATGAAGAGTTAATGTAAATGACCTTTTAAATCTGAAGTTTCGATACTTGAGAATTTTCCCCGTGGAATAATTTATCATGATAATTATACAATTTTATTTAAATTAAAAAATAATATGTACAGTGGATTGTTCTCATTTATTGGACAAAACTATGCTATCATGTAATTTAATTTTAGGTTTCCATACGAAGTATTATAAAACTTATATACCCGTTGTATTCATCTGCCCGTTCGTATATTTCCTTTTGATTCATTTGAATTCATTGTCATAGTAACAATAAGTAACAATAGGGAAATTGTTTATTTAACAACCAATTTTTCCATAATCGATTCATATCATATTCTTTTATATTGTTTAGAAATCTGAGTTTTTCCTCATTTGTTTTATGTTTTTATGTTTTATGATACTTTTCATCGAAAAAGATCCACTTCTCTGATTCGTCTGATGAAAACACCAGAACTTCAGGTTATAGGAACCATTAGTAATGTTCTATATGAGGTATAATATTGATACAATAAACAACTTGATAAAAAAACTTTATTATGTCGATAAAATAATATACTATTACACAAAAACCTTAAAATAATACAGAGCTAGAAGTAATTGACTGAATTATTCATATGGATATACTAAAATAGATTATAAAAATATTATATTACTCCATGATAAGTAGCTATCTATATTGGTCATAATACGAGGATCAATGAGATAATTTTGGATTTCTTTAAATGATTAATGAAACAAACTTAATCGAACATGGTATTATTAATCAAACTGAAAATATCATGATTGTCATATCTAGAAAAAATTAATTTATTCATGCAACTAGAAAACTGTTTAACAAATCGATAATACAATTATGTATTCAATGATTAATTATTATAAATCTCTGATACCATTAGCCATTAACATACCGTCTCCGCGAAACAAACTTCAAGCGTCTGATTTCATGTTATTCGGAAAACTTATAGATCTATATTTCTATATAGTAAATAGTTAATAGTAACATTATAACGTTTGATATTTTTTACAGGGATATTAATCATCGTGTTTTATCACATTCTTAGTTCCAAAAAGTCACTATATTCAATACAATTACTAGTTATTTCATATTCCCGCCTTTAAATAAGTTAAAATCCATTTTGAGGTATTTAAGTCAAAATAGTTGGTAAAATGATATTTTAAGACCTGAAAAAATTTAATATAACGTTAGTCATGTAAATCAAAAAAATTGACGGGAAAAAAGTATATTCCGATCGTAGCTAGGGAACTAGTGGTTTTACAATGATATATATATATTTTTTTCTCTAAAAAAGTTTTCTATCGGAAGGAGTACTCCGACCTTTAAAAACTTACGCGGTTTCCGGTAGGAAATTGCATTTATTTGGTACTTTAAGGATGTAATTCTTCGGTTTTCTCAATTGGTTTTTAATGCGCACGGAAAAACTACTAAAAAATGATGAAAGAATAGCAATAATACGATTTTGTGAAATCGAAATATTTTCATTTCTTCGGATTTAAAAAATCAGTACACACTAGGTATAGAGGTAAAAAACTACTATTTGTTATTTACTCAATGCCAGTGGTTTAGACAAAATATTGGAATCATAATTGTTTATAATTTTATAATTATTTAATAAATGAATTAATTAAATTTATAATTTTAAAAAAAAGTTCAAGGGGGAGGACGATCCACCTTATAACATTATTTGATCATGTTATATATAGATTTTGATATAAATTTATTTTAATTTATAAACATATGATTATATTGTTAAATTAAGGTTTATATTTTATGATTTCAAACATAAAATGATCATACGGTTTTGACCCACCTATGAGACAAAATCGTATTTTAGAACACTTTTGAAAAACGCAAATTTCAGCTAGATTAAGTTGGAATTTTTAAAAATCCTTCTACTTTAACGTAGGTAACTGACTATAGTTTTGTGGTTGAAACTTTCAATCTGATTAAAATAATATTGAATTATTTATCATGTTTTATACCCAATCCCGGTTAGTAGGTCGGTACTGCCCCACCTTCTCCTATCGCTTAGTTATTAAATACAAATTTATTATCTAATAAAATACAAACAATAGAAACTTTTATAATACTAAAACTATAAATTCTATTTTATTAAAATATCAATAATGAGTTATAAAATAAACAACAATATTCATATAATAAAATGATAGGTTTATTGTAATACGTCAAAAGTGAATGCTCATTTTATAATATTATATTAACCCGATTCCCAATTATTAATAGAATGTTTATAGAACATTTTTTTTATATCTGTAGCAAATGTAATTTTTTCAGATAATAAAAATATACTTAATACAATAATATTATGCAAATGATATTTCTCTCTGGTTCAAAGAATAAACATTACATTCATACACTACTTTAAACGCCCACATGTTTACGCCCCCTGAGTTTCCGATAAATTACGTGTATTCGGTAAACTTATATAATAATATATATTATATTAACACAAAGCAACCATATATTTACCAATCTATTCCCCGTTGTATGAAAGTTTTATATTAAAAATAGATAACATATCATAATATATAATGCTAAGAATTGTGTGAATAAATATAAGGAATTGTAAAACTAAAATACGTTTGATGGCCAAAAGTAACTAAAACGACTATAAATTTAATGTACTTTTTTTCATCAAAAGTATATAATAGTATTATAAAAATATAGTTATACGAATCGACTTAAATACTAAGAATAGACATTTGTGACTGTGACAAGTTAAAACCACGTAATTTAAAAAAAAAATACAAAAACAGTAAAAAAACAAGTATACAAGTATTTATTATATAAATTATAAAATATATTTTCATTTAAAAAACACTTACTTTTTTTTGTTGCCATATTGTTAATTATAAAGTATTAAAATATATAAAATTTATACAACTAATTTATACAATTACAATTTATGTAATTTAATAGGAATAAAATGTATATATATATATATATATTCTAAATTAAAATGGATATTTTTTAAGTTGAAATATAAAATTACATTTTCTGCATTAATTCGATTTTTAATTATATTAAATATATTTCACAATAATTTATGATATTTTTATAACAATTTTGTTGAAACAATAATTATTTTATCCTTCAAACAATTAATTTTATATTAATGACAAAATCTTTAAACGATTTATTTTGTATGAACAAATATATATAAATGACTCATAGATCATTTTTAAATGAACAAAATATTTATCATCTGTATAGTAACAGTAACTTCGTTAATTTAATTTGTATTTTTATCAATATTATACCAATGGTTAATTTCTAGTGTAATATAGGACATAAGGAAAACTGCGATAGTGGCTATTTATAAATGAGCTTAATAACTATTGTGAGAATTATATAAAGTTTTTATTTATAATGCTTCGTTATAAAGTAGCTAACGTTGCCACTTGTTCTATAAAATATTTGTAAGCGGATTTGATAAAAAAAAAAATATAACTGTAGACAATGAACGAAAAGTTTACGAAAACTTTATAAAGACCATTAAACTTTCGTGGAGTGATTAACATAGTATTCTCCTTTTGAGTTATTAACTTAACATATTTGAACATTTTTTTAAAAATAAATATAATATTATATTTTTATGTATGGCATTTTTTAAAAGATTTAAATTATTAGTAAACTATTTAAAAATAAAATTCACGACGTTTGAAAAATTATTAACATAAATCAAGTGATAAATAAAAAATATATATGCATTTTATAATTTACGCTGTCATACAAATAGCAACTGCTGTTCTCAATTATAATATTATTTTATACAAATTATTATAATTTATCATAACTATGGGTTAAATTAATTTGTATAAAATAATATAAAATTAACAGAAATTAAACTGACGTCATAACTACTTATATCATTAATGTTTATTTCATTTAATGATACGCAGATTCTGAAATATTAAAAATATTTTAAATAAAATAATATTCGATTTATTTTGTAATACTTATTTAAATTAAAACATATATATATGTAAATTAATTTTAAAAGTTTAAAAGTATTTTGATTATTGTATTACACAAATATACCTTAAATCTCCTTAGCATTGGTTTATATTAAATATGTGCTAAAAAAAAAAAAAAAAACAAGTGACCCTATTAAATATTTATATCCAAATGTGTACAAATAAGTTCACTTAAGAAACAATGTATAAACAATTGAGTGAGTTCATAAAAAGATATATATATATATATATATAAACGATAACATTTGGAAATACGTAAGTTCTCATTTAATGAAATGATTATCTGAACAATTGTCAGCCATGATATAAAAAAAAACCTTTAAGATCGATCCTATATTCAATTCGTTTTACAATAGTCATAATTTATGATTTCAATTGCATATTGTATATATTAAACCATATTATGCATAATATACAGGGATTGAATTAACATTTTATTTTTATTAGTACTGATTCCGTTTCCGGTTCTTATAAAATTAATTTAACGATTAATTTTTTAAAAGTATAGTCCGGGTTACAAAAATTCCATTTCCGGTTCTCGAGGGGTTTCAGATACATTTAATATATATTTACATTTATAATAGTAGTGTATATAAAATTAATTTTCAATATTTCGATAATAGTAATATGTAAAAAAACAAAAATAATTTGCAATAATACGTATGAACTATACTTTGCCTAAATGAAAAATAATTGTAATAAAATATTTGATTTTTAAAATAGTCATACTCCTAAAATTTATCATAAAAGTAGATAAAAGATTATACATAAAAATCGTATGTATTTCGCATTGTTGAAAATATTATCACTTTATGCTAATACCTATTTATAATATATTATATATATATATATATCGGAGCAACCCATATGGACTCCGAAGGATGTAGACACACGTGCCCGAAGGATAAGATACCTGTTGCCTTAAAGCCCATATGCACATTGTACACGCAACGTTATCGTCATGATTCATATATATATATATATTGATTTTTTTTTTTTTTTTAATTTTAAACCTAACGAGGAATATACCTATTGATTTTACGATGATATGTATATTTATGTATGTATACGCACTGTTTCTGATAGACACGTAAAGTATTGATAAGATATAATAATATCATCAGAACATCAATTTATGAAGTAAAATATTATTATTATACCTAATAAAATATTAAGAAAAAGACAATTTTAAAATAACAAAAATAGCTATATATCAAACAAATGTACTCGGTAAACAAAAAATAATAAAAATAACTCGTTAATATTAAGTTACGTTATTGTAAAAACCAAAATTTAACTGTTTAGGTTGTTTTAGTGGATTTTAAAGTAATTTGTCAAGTTAAAAGTTATTTAAAAATATAAAATATAACGTAACATTAAACTCTGATATTCTTTACTGACCAGACATTATAGCTACCTACTTCCATTCTATAAACATTTTTATATTTTCGTCAAGTTTTTTACGCAGACGTGTTTAAAATAGTGTATAATATCGTATACAATTTAATTTTTTGATATGATATAAAAAAAAAAAGAACACTCGTTCAATTTCTGAAATAAAATAAAGTTTTTTTCAGAATTATTCAAATGGAATCATATAGATTTCGTTTACAACTTAATCCAATAAAACAACTACAGAACGTTATACGTTATTGAAATTTAAATTACAAAACACTTAAGACTCAAGTTTATTACGGCATTAATCGATTTAAATATATACACCACTTACCAACATTTTAAATGGTTTAGTGGTTGTTTTATACAAATTTCACTGGAAACTCGTGCCAATAAAATATTTAAAACGATATTTAAACATCCTTAAAATCTTCCTTATACAGTCTTAAACCATTTATTTAATACCTATACGTGATCAGTTAATTTATTAGTCAATTATATTACCGTGTTTTTCCATTATGCAACATTATAAATACGGTTAAATTAAATTGTCTGTATAAGATCTCATTTTGTACTGTTTTGTACTGGTTTTAACATTTTTACCTGTTAAAATACTTAAAAAATGTAAAATATATTGTTATAACCATGGATTGTACTATAGTGCCGCATTTTCAGCTTTTTTTTATTGGGGCTTGTGTCATAAGAAAGATTGACATGTATATATATATATATATATTTACTAAATAACTATGTCATAATAATGAAGACTAATAAACTGGGAAATATTGATTAAGTCCCACGCGTATTTGTCGGTCATCGAGTCCCATCCTGCAGGATTATCGGAATTAAATCTTTTCAATTTATCATATGATTATTAAATACCTACATTATTCAGTTTACCTCTCAGCATGCAACAACTTTTGTATTCTTATTCATGTTATTTTAGAGTTGTATAATCCGGTATAAAATTCTCAGAATTAGGATTACAACCAGCGATTTTTTTCATTTTTATTCTATAAAGGTAATATTAATCACCTCCCCCCACCCAACGGACTAAATTATTACGTGGATTTTAATTCGTATGAATTTATAGGAAAGTGTACTCGATAAAATTCGACTAAAATAAAAATATTTGAACGAACTTCGGACGCAACAATTGGTAGAAACACCTCATAAATTATATTAAAAAAATGAAAAAACATAAACAACTAGTATGGGCCCAATACAACATCATTCAATAAATTGAGACAAAACAAAAATCCAATTAACGGAAACATTACATACCTAATATAATCTAGGTATAATTAATTAATTATTATTTGCATTTTAATTTAATAAATATATATAGCATATATTTAATAAAAACTAAAATATCAAAATGGAAAGTTACGTAATTCGTACGAGATAGTAATGTGTAGTATTAGAAATGCATACAATAATAACTATGATTTTCGGTCGTTAATCTTTTTAACCTTAATTTTTTTGTCCGTATTTAAAAAAAATCTCCAAAAATTAGATTTAAATTATTTTGTATATGGCTAATGGGTGCTAAAGACTATGAAGTTTGGTACAAACATTAATTAATTAATGATGAAAATATATTGCTAGGCATAAATTGAGCTTATATTTATTTTTTACTTACAAATTGGAATAATATTATACTGTGGGATATAGGTTAAACATAATAAAAAAGAATATCGATTTTTAATTTATATTCGGACAATGGAAAAAATAATAAATTTTACCGGGGTCGGGAACTATTTAATTATTATTAACAACGTTTTGTGTTATAGGGTATTGTAAATGTATGTTAAATTCTAAGTGTAGTCAGAGGTAAAGGTTTTACAATAACGTTTATTTTAATTTCTTTTTTTTGCAATGATAATATGTGAAGAACGGTATTATTTAGAGAAATCGCTTTTCGGATTTTTGGCTTTTTAAATTAAAAACGCGTAAACAAAAACTAAACAGGAAACGAATAAAAATAAATAATAATGATAAAATGTTTGTTTTTCTTTTTTTGGTTCTGAAAGGTGGGCGTCAAAACACGATAAAACAGTGTACGCATGCATTTGGATAAATATAGCTCCTCGGACTTTTTCGGAAGAAACAAACACGGATAGCGTGACAGACGATAGTATTGTAAACGGATAAGTGAATAAATGATCGAGAAAAAAACTCCTAAAAGAAAAAGTGAAACGCGCAAGAATAACGCGTGTGAAACGGTCCACGTTGTTTTTCTCGTGAAATCTGCCGGAAAGCGGCTGAAATAATAAAATTACTACGGGAAGAAAATATATATTTATATGTACGGCTGCTAACGAGATTTAACGGAGAATACGTCACCGAATGTACGTTATATTATGCACGACGCATATTATAATGAGAAACCCCCCCCCCACTCCCACCACGAATCGATATATTTCAACGATTTCCGACGACACTTCCCAATCACTTGGTAAAAAAATAAAAAACAAAACAAAAATGATTATATTAAAATAACAATAATAATAATATATTATCGTTGTATATTTCGGCCGGAGAAACGTTCGCGGAATTCACAACGGTCGTTTCGCCGTGTCTCGACAATGCCCCGTCAGAAAATATTAATTTTATGAATAATTACACGGGATCGACATTTGGCAAATCATTTTCCCGCGGTGACTACCGGCCCTTGTTATTCTGGTCGGCAATACCGTTTAACTCGTCTACCTGCAGCGACACGGTATAAATGATGAGTACCAAGATGCTATTACACAGGTATATCGTCGTGTAACACTTGACTAAAACCATTTGAATACTCTATCCTCGAACGCTCGCGGAATATAGTAGAATTTATACAAAAACTTCATAAAAGAAAATTTGACATTTTAATTGTACCATAACAATGTGTTTGAAAACTGTATATACATTAACAACAGGTTTACGTTTTCCAAACTTTTCCAAACTCAGTTTTGGGTATTAATATGGAGTCGAAAATGGTTCTTGATAGTTACGACGAGTAGGTATATTGCTAGGTACGAAATTATTAAATTATAAGTTTGGTAATCATACACTGAACCAAATATATCTGTGATTTCAATAAAAATATAGATTGATTTAATAATATGGTTGTTAATATACGTCTAATAAAATATTTGTTGATTTAACAGTAAAATAACAAAACGTCATATTGATTTAATAATATCTTGTATCAATGTCTTGGGTAAAATTGTCCAATTGTGTATTCACATTTTATTTGAATTAACAAATATTTTATTAATTCAATTATAAATATTTTGTGTTCATTTCTTTCTTTCTTCTTCAAACGACCATTTGTTATAATGGAAATAGTCCATTTAAACAGAATATTGTTTCAATTTAATAACATATTTTATTATAATAATAAAATCTGTATTATTTTACAAATTATTTTTATGGAATTATAACTCATATATTTTGTGAAATTTACAAAATGAATTTGTTATTGTAAACACATTTTTTGTTAATTTAACAATATATACATTTAAATAATAAAAATTGTATTATTTCAACAAATATTCGTTTGATAAAATTTGATAATTGCATATTGTTAATTCTATCAATGATATTTGGTTCAGTGTAGCTGGTTTACATCAGAGACAAAACGCAACCAGGGGAAAAAAATCTCGTTGACTACCTGTTTGCTATCTGGGGGCTGAACCGAGGACCTCGTGCGGCCAAAATACGCATTTCGATCACAGTTGATCCCCATAAAAATGTATTTAATACGACTATTCATATAGACGCATAACAGTGTTTGGAAGAAAAGATGTTTATGGATGCAAGTTCATGCGTCAAATTACATATTTTGTGAACGACACACTAACGCCACTTGTTTAGGTTAAATAGAACGCGAACATAAACCACGTTCATATCTTTAAAGAATTTGAACGATTTTCAGGCCGTTCAAATTAATTAGAAATATATTTATATTTCACTATAAATTATATTAGATTCAAAATAATTATAAAAATATAATACTCATAAGTCCAATTCCGTAGGCCTACCATAAAATAAATACCATAGTTTCTATGAAGTGATAATTTTTTTGGTAAGTATATAAGAAAATTATATATCATATTAATAACTCTTCTTCTTCTTCTTCTTCGCCTTCTCTCCCAACTATTTGGGGTCGGCCACCCTGGTCCTACACTTCCAATTAACTCTATCTCCTGCATCTTCTTCAATTACCCCACCTTACTCATATCACTCGCCATCACATCCCCCCATCTCATTTTCGATCTTCCTCTGACCCTCTTACCAACAACATGCATTTAACATACTAATCTTACTGTATCAGTCTCTTTCCTCCTTAATACATGCCCAATCCATATTAATCTATTCTCTCTCAATTTGTCTACTATCGAAGTTACCCCTATACTACCTCTGATATACTCATTCCTTATTTTATCCTCTCTAGTGACTCCACTCATCCAAATTAACATTCTCATCTCAGCGACACTCATTCTCAGTTCTATCTTTCTATCTACTGCCCAACATTCTATACCATACATCATTGCAGGTCTCAAAACTGTCTTATAAAATTTACTTGAACATCCGAGATAGGAAAACTCGCCTATATCCATTTTAAGACTACTCATAAATTTTTGACAAGTTTTATCATATTAATAACTGATTAATTAAAATATACAACATATGATGGCGTTCATTTATTTTATTTGTATGGCTAGGGAATGATCTGGCCACCTTACAATAACAATTATTGTCCATTGTAATACCCATGACTCGATCAATTTTAAATTTTAACCTAAAAATTAGTTTTTGTGTAAATATGTTCTATAAAAAACAAAAAAAAATAACAATAATTATTTGTATACATTAGTCATATAACGTTTTAATAATGTATATAATATATTATTAATTATTGGAAATACACAAAACAAGAATTAACCATTTATTCAGAAGAAATAAGTACATATATAATATATGTACTTATTTAAATATTAAATGTTTAAAAAAAAACAAATAACATATTTTTAACATTTCATTAAATAAATAACCATAGATGAATTTTGGCCATGATTAAGCAACCTCATATCTTGGCGGAGAGGGTTAAATATTCTACATATTTTATTACGATTAATCTCCAAACTTGAAACATATAAGTTAATTCTCAGTTCTCCTACAGATATCTAAGAAAAAATTTCGAACTCACACAAATAGTAAAATAAATGAAACCGTTAAAAAAATGATTTTATATACGATATTTAAACAGAACATTTCTAATATAAAAATTAAATGTTCATATGAATATATAGAGTATAATTTTGGTGAAAGGGAACACAGAGGGAAAGGCTAGATATTAAGTTAAGTGGAGTTGTGGTGGGAAAAGTGAAGAGGTTCAAGTATTTAGGGTCTATTGTACAAAAAGATGGGGGTTTCGAAGAGGATATGAAACACAGGATTAAGTGTGGATGGATGAAGTGGATAGAGAAGCGTCAGGCATTCTTTGTTATAAAAGAATTCCTATTGGTTTAAAGGGTAAATTTTATAAGGCAGTGGTGAGGCCTGCAATGATGTATGGAACGCAATGTTGGGCAGTAGATAGAAAGATAGAACAGAGAATGAGTGTAGTTGAGATGAGAATGTTAAGGTGGATGAATGGAATTACTAGAGAGGACAAAATAAGGAATGAGTATATAAGAGATAGTATAGGGGTAGCTTCTATAGTAGACAAAATGAGAGAGAATAGGTTAAGATGGCTCGGGCATCTATTAAGGAGGGAAGAGACTGAGGTGGTCCAATTTTTAAAAATGTTTGTATATTTTTTATGCAAAATACGTCTTTGTATTAAATTTTCAGGTCTAAAAACCGAAAATTAACTCTTTTATGAATTAATTACCTCAAAAGCTAAAAATATCTATAAACAGTATGAAATTAATTTAATGTTTTTTTTTTTATAATTGTATAATATAAATATAAATTTTTGTTCGAAATTTCGAGGTAATAGAATGGTTAGTCTCAAAATTACGGAGAAATTACAATACGCGATATTAACGAAATTAATAAAATATTAACAAAATTAACATTTTTAGCGGTTTTTTGTAATTTTTCGGTAGTTTTTTCCCGTTGCATTAAGAAACTATTAATAAAATCGAAAAAATTACATCTTGAAAATACTCTCTTATTGCAATTTTCTAAAAGAAAAGTTGCAATACGTCGAAATCGAAGCACTCCTTCCAGTTGGAATTCTGTTCACAGGATGGGATAAAAATAAAAAGGAAAAAAACATTATTGTAAAACCACTAGATCCCTCTCTCCGCTTAGAATCTAATAAATATATAAAAATCATATAATTCTTGGGCAGGTTCCTGAAAAAATGAGATAAATGGTGGATATAAATGGTGGACGAATTTAAATGCATAAAATATCTAAAATGCATGCTGCCCAAATCACAACACTGTACGACTAACATTGCTAGATAGTAGATTACTAATAAACTTACGGAGTTTTTCTAAATTATTTGAAGTTTTGATAGTTTTGAATATTTTATATTACTCGGAATCCTTTATGTTTTTGTTTTCTTGACAGAGGAATTTTTTTTCTAATTTTAAATTTACTGATTCTGCTACTATTCATTTTTAGAAATTAAAAAATTTCACAAAAATGAAAATCTATTCATTTAAATAGAAAATTGTACGATAATAATTGTCGTGTTGAAATTAACTAAACTGTGTAGGTCTGTACTTTCGTTAGGAGATTGTATTCATAATAATAAATTGCTATAGTGCTAATAATAATATTCCTTATCTGATTTTCTTGGAAGACGACACAACGATCGCGACAATGATGGGTGACCAATAAAGCTATATACACCCGGAATATTATTATCATTGATTATACGCACTCGCATACACTGATCACCTTGTGATTTTATAATCACGAAAAATGTCGAGATTTTTCACTCAAATAGACAATTGTAACTCCATCAGAACGTCGCAACGCGTTCATCAATTTTTATTTTGAAAAAATATTTTAAATATTCAGAACATATACGAGAGAATAATCGTTGCACTTTTTTAAAATTGATTTTCGTTAATTACATATATGTGGTGAATATTTTGAAAATATTGGACATTTTAAACAGTTTTTATTATATTATAAAATAATAAAATGAAAAATGTGAAACGATCGTTCTCTAGAGCCAGTAACGAAAAATCTAAATATGTTTTCAAAATAATATTGGAGCCCGTATCGGTTCAGACTGTTGGAATTAGAATGAGAATGAGAATGAGATGATTATGACATACAATTCGTTAGATGTTTCACGACGATTTATCGATGCGTAAGCTGTGTGCAAAGCTTGTTCCAAAGGTGTTGACGGCCGAACAAAAAGAGTTGCGTCTTTCGATTTGCGAGGACTTCGTGGACCGCATTCAGAGAGAATGGCGTGACTGGAGGAATGCGATAATCACGGCAGATGAATGCTGGGTGTGCCAATATGATCTCGAGACTCGTCGACAGAGCAAAAAGTGGGTTGAAGGGGATGAGAATGTCAAATCTGGTTCTTCGACATTAGACGCATTGTGCACAGAGAATTTGTTCAACAGGGTTAAACGGTGACCACACAGTATTGTACATCGAAGTTTTAAAGAGATTGTATGTACGAGTTTCTCGTGTGAGACCTGAATTAGCCCAAAACGGTTGGATCCTCCATCATGACAATGCGCCGGCACACAGGGCACTTGCAGTGCAGCAGTTTTTGACTAAAAAAAAAAAAAGATTTCAACGCTCCTCTCCCCATACAGCTATGATCTAACTCCCCTGGACCTGTTTGCAAAGATGAAGAGGAACCAATGAAAGGACACCGCTATGAGGATTTGGAGGACATCCAACGGGTGCTGTGACGACGACATTGAAGAACCAGACTTCTGATGACTTTTCGGGGCGGTTCCAAAAATGGGAAAAACCCTGGAACCCTGGAAGTATCAGGCTCAGGGGCGAGTATTGTGAGGGTATGGGTGCATAAATTTGTATCGAAATATAAAAAATAAATAAATTATCGAAATGAAAAATTCTTGTTGTTTGAGTGTTACCACGCCTCGTAATATAGGGCAGTGGCGAGGCCTCCCTCGGGCGGGTACGAAGCTCGCGATTCCCCCGTCGAATACGTCCCTCACCGGTCCACACCCACCCCGAAGCGTGCGTTAATCGTTGTTGTTTTTGTTCGTTTGTTCCACAGCCTCGCGTCGCGACGACCATGAACGGGTCCGCGGTGGTGGCGGCGGCGGCGGTGTCGGTGGCTACGGCCGTGGCCACGGCCGTGGCGGACGACTCGTCCGACGACAACAAATACGTACCGTACTCGAACCGGCCGGAGACGTACATCGTGCCCGTCGTGTTCGCCATGATATTCGTGGTGGGCGTGCTGGGCAACGGGACGCTGGTGCTGGTGTTCATCCGGCACCGGAGCATGCGCAACGTGCCCAACACGTACATACTGAGCCTGGCCCTGGGCGACCTGCTGGTCATCATCACCTGCGTGCCGTTCACGTCCACCGTGTACACGGTCGAGTCGTGGCCGTACGGTGAGCTCATCTGCAAGCTCAGCGAGGCCACCAAGGACGTGTCGATTGGCGTGTCCGTGTTCACGCTCACCGCGCTCAGCGCCGAAAGGTGAGTACCCGACATCCCACACCGCACAAATCATCCGTTAGACGTCCATTTGCATGTACAAATGACCATACAACGTGTCTTGTCTAGAAACGCGTGCAGACGGATGTCCATAGTGGAACGTGCAAATAGTCGTTCGAAGGGTATGCCCACAAAGGAACAACTAACTCTAAAATGTCGGGCCGGGGACTTTACCCATAATATTGTCTGCAAAACGGAAATATGCTAAATAAAAAATACCAAAAGTCAATTTCAATTAGATTTGGGGGCTATGCTCCCAAACCCCCAACGTCCCCCTAGTTGCGCTTATGCAATACTTATCTAGATATAAGTCTAGATGGATGTCCATCGTATATGTCAAATATAACCACTCGAATAGCTTCCAAAAAAACTTGATTATGGGTATCTTACAGGTTAATGACCATTTAATTATATTGACCATCCGAAAAAATAAAACCGCATATACGAAATAACCAAACAATGTCATATTTCGGAAAAGTTCGAAAAATATTGACATACATATTTCAGAAAAATTTGAACCCTTCCGTGTGCACAATACGACTTTCAATTGTCAACAGCAACCCGAATTCGAATACCTAAATGATTGTAAATATAAACGAGTGTTTGCAAGTTTTACCCCGTAATAGCTAGTACGCGGCGAAAAGCTCGAAAAAATTTTAATTGTTTTCGGGCAAAAATAATGAAAAAATAATCATAATGCTTACCATTCTAAAGTTGCGACTAATTCGGCTATCGGCTGCCCGTCATCGACAGTGTTTATATATGCCGACATCCTATATGGATACTTAACTTACGGGTTAGCGTAGCGCACTCGGTCCCGTGTAGTTGTTTAGGTACTTACGACTACGTTGAAAGTTCGATTTCCGTTTTCTGTGCAAAAAGTTTTACAGAATGCGTGGCAATAGATACGCCGCGGCGGTTTATCGGTATTGTCACCAACCGACATCGTCATGCCCCGGGTGACCCAGCGTATGTGTTCATTTTTATTACATTTTTATTTTTATTTTTTTTATTTCGCTTCTTGATATTATTTCTATAACGTATAGTTTCTGTACTGTGTCGTGTCTCGTTTGTGTACGGTTTTCTTTATATCCATTGAATATTGCTTATCGGTATCCATTGGATATTGTTTATGGATATATCCGTATAGATGACTGACAAGCGGACATTTGGATATCTAATGGACATCCATTGGATAAAATATGCGTGCTGTGTGGGATTCGTTACAATAAAAAGGTTTTATTCAAATTTTCTATGTCGTTTTAATTGGCTTTTAAAATAATTGTACAAGCATTTCAAGATCAAAATAACAACTATTACGTCCACGAATAGAGAAATTACGGAAAACGAAAATATTGTTCGTATTATCGACAACGAAAAATATATTGTAAACTGAACCATTTCACAATCCCGCGAACAAACTGAATAGTGTAACCGACGTATAAATTGATTTGTAGTAGACGAAACTCCGTAAGATTTGATTTTCGATTACCTACGAGCATTCGTCAATAAATTATTGATTAACTATCGTTTATGGGAAAATTTTAATAATTTAATTTATCTAACAAATAAATATAAAAAAAAAAAAATTATCTACGAATTGATTGACTTTACAACTATGCCAACAATATTTGAATTTTTTGTGATTTCGCATGGATAGGTTCTCTCAGAATCTAAAATATAGTTATATAACATGTTAGAGTAGCAGTATTACTATGAATTTTTATTGATAAGTTTTTAAATTAAGACATCGATTTATGTGGGTAATTTATTCATTTCGTTTAAAATTCGGTTTAACAATTATTGATTTTTTTTTAATCTGCATTTTTTCGTGCGAGAGACATGATGATGAAGTCTTGTGACTCTGATAGGTATATGCAACGTAAATTATTCGATAATGTAGCTTTTATTGCCATATCACATATTCTTCGTAAAGAATAAAAGAAGTATAACTACAATAATACCGTAATGTAAGGTTAACAAACATAAGTTATGTTTCATTATAGAAAGTATTATACAAGATACCAATAAACATCAAATTGCTATCCTCCCGCCCTCACACCGGTGGAATTTTTGACGTAAAACAATAATTATTATTACATTCATTGAAAATATTAATAAAGATAGATAAAGTATTTTCAAGTAGGTATAACACATGGGTTAGATCAAACATTTCCTATTTTTTAATATTTTTAATCGATTAAGAAATAAAAAAGTATAAAAATTGTAAAATATATGTATTTTTAAATAAGCCATGACTTTTGAAAATTGCATAAAAATAATTTTTACGAAACACCACCGAAATTCTCAGTGTAAATCCAATAGTACCCGAACATCTGATCAATAACACCAATTATACAAAAAAAACTGTGGTTGATAGACCATGAAATTTTATTGGATAAAAAAGTAAATACCAATGTCCGATATAGTTCATCTATTAAGATGAGTAAATAGTCTTTTACCTTAACATGCTATAATAAAATTGCTGATTTAGTATTTCACCTGAGAAAGTAACATTTTTGTTAAACATTTTAAACTGTATAAAAATCACTTTTTATTAAATATTAAAAAAATAAAATACATTAAAATAATTACAATTAATTTTATTTTTAAATAAAATATTAAAATATTTAAACATATTAATTAGTATAGTTGGCATAATTTGTATAGTTTAAGATGATATGAGAGGATATTAAGAAAGATATTAGGGGGTTTTGTATGGGAAATTATTTTAGAATATCATAAAAATTGAAAATACCTACAACGATTTAAAAATATTTAAATATGTTTTTAAAGTAATTTAAAAATAGTCCCGTATTCGTACCATTTTTTATTGTGGTGCAATCACGACATTCGTTCAAAAATACAGAAAACAATCAAAAGGCTTTTTAAAATAATTTTAGAAATTAAAAAAAACTTATAATGAAATATTTAAAAAACAATATTTCGGATACGATTTCATAAGTTTGTCTATCATTCTCTTATTGCATAACACAACAATGAAGTTTTTTTAAATCGCTGCAACTTCTTTGTTAATTAATATTTTGCGAAATTCCTATGAGATTATTTCCAAAATATTGTTTTACATACATTTTAATAGGTATTATATTAAAAGGCATTTGAACTCTAAAATTATATTAAGAGATCTTTTCGATTGTTTTTCGTTGACATGTTTTAACTACTGAAAATCATTGGTGTTGTATTATTTGTGAAACTTTATCTGAAATCTGATGTACATTTTGTATAAGTTAGTGAAATACGTTATACTAACATTAATTACTTAAAAACATTCGCTTGAACAATTTTAAAACATAATTTGGAATTTTTTCATAATAAACCCTATATTTTTTTTTTTTTTGTTATTCGATTCTATTAGTTAAGTAATTTATATATATATGTAAACAAATAATATAGTTTTTGAAAACTATTTATAATTTACTGAAAAAAAATACAAATAAATTTTCATAACTTCACATATAATTTGATAGAAACTCTCTTGTTGAAAACGCATTTAAATTATAATATTATCCATGTGGTTTATATATTTAAATGTCGGTATACATTTCGTATTTTACGCTTCGTGTTTTCACAATATGTTCATACATTATCTTAAGCCGTTAATTGTAGTTATATACTCTGAATGCATAATGTTCAATTAAATGATTATTTTACAAACCAATAAATTTGAATAGACAACTAGTTAAATTTTTCTTTTAAATATATAAATATTTTAAATTATGCAGTATATATACATATATCAAAATTATATAAAAAAAATATAAAAATTGCATAAGCAAAAGAAAAGTAGTTCACTAGAAGATGGAAGCACTTCGCTTATCAATTAAATTTTTAATTGACCACGTTTCAAATTCAATAATTTTAAATCAATGATGAATCAAATCTTTTACAAATAATATTCTGAGTGAAGCTCGGTGTAGTATTAATTTACGATTTTAATATTTATCGTTATTTTTGAGAGTTTTACCCTATGCATACGAAAACTACTAGTAAAATCTAAAATTTACCTTTTTAAAACATCAATCACAATAAATTTATAATCCGAAAAAATGTATAGTGTATATATAATATGTATATTTATGCATATGTAATACACATGCATAAAAAAAAATCGAGTTCCAAGATCTTACAAATATAAATTACTGAAAATTTTAGACATTTTAATCTGACCAATATAGTGCTATAAAATAAATATTTGTTGTAAATTTTAAGTTTTTTATTTTAATTTCACATAATATAATACATTATATAACAACTTACTAGAAATTACTTAAAAAATAAAAAAAATAATCTAAAAAGCTGTTGAAACTTTAAATAACTTTTATAAGTATTCAGGTATAGATACGTAGTATAATTCTTTCAAACTTTTTATATCACAATTATGTTAAATCGGTGAAAGGCATGCTCTTAAATGCAATTAAATTACTGAATCTATTATTTATTAAAACTTTACTTTATTTAACAGGGATAACTTATCTAATCTATAAATCAACAAAATAAAAGCACAAATAATTTTATTTTATTAAACGCAAGACTTACGTCAACTTGAAAATAAATTAGAATAAACATTTAGAAAAAAAAGTCTATTGCGAACATAAATATTTAATAATTTTTAGCATTCTCAAATATAATTGTTTATTTTAATAATTACTCGATATTGGTTGCATAAAGAGACTATAAACAATCATTTTAATGATATTATAAAAATACGTATACGTTCTATTAGTAATGGTTCCTATTTTAGTAATTTCAGAGTTAAAATGTAAAGAACATAATATAAGAAAGAAAATAACTATTATACATAAATAATATAAGAAATAAATAATATTTACTATGCTCAACCGTAAAAATTTTTAACCAAAACAAAAAAATAATAATGTAAATTATTAAACATTAGTTGTCCCTATCCCAACTGTGTATATTTTATCCAAAAACGATCATATTGTTCTTATGATGCGTTACCTTATACTTGAATCTACTCATATTCTTATTAAAAATTTACTATATTGTAATATATTTCAAAATAAGATATACGTATTTAATATTAGTAAAATAGTATTAATAATAGAATTAAACCTTTAGGCCTTATGTGAGCAGAGAAAAGACTACCATCAACAAGTACCGTTATTATAATCTATTTATGGAAATATCCAATTAATATTTTGGTTACTTATTATTTCAGTACATTCAGTTCATTTTCACCCTCGGTAACGTCACACGTTTGACCAAATCAGGGTTTCAAAAAAAATTTTTTTTGAAATTTAATAATTATTAAACAATATGTGATACCACAGAATACAACAACAATGTGTGACTTTTATATTATCATGAAAAGTTAAATATCATTGGATAATCGGTATTTTTCCAGGAGTATTCTATTGAGATAACCTCCAAAAACAATTATGTAGGCAACGTACCGCTGTGCTTCCGAAATTTTAAAAACCCCTAAAAATTTAAAAATGTAACGTTTGCCAAGAGTACAGATGAACTAGACGGGTTAGAAATAAATATTTTCTATTAATAATTATTAATGGGATATATTCTTTTTGATTATTTTTTTCCTGTGGCATTTTTTTTTTTTTTTTTTTTTATAGATATTATTTGTTCCCACAATTTTACCCATCATATTTTATTACTGAATACAATTTTCCGTAGTTACAAATGTGAATTAGTTGAAATAAATACAAGTAGTCGTTTGAAAATTTCTAATATACCATAGAAAATTGTAAGAATTAAATGTGGAATTATGTCATTTTTCATTTACTGGGCTGAAAACATTTACAAAATTACCCCTCTGTTTATTATGGGTCGAATAATTTGGTGATAAAGTAGACCTTGCATCGTATTAACAAACCGAATCCCACAATTGATGGACTGTGCAAATTAATCAGGGATAGTATTAGTAAACGGATTCGGGCGAGAATGAATATAAAACACGCTTACGACCTTCGGTTTCTGCAGGTCTTGTTGCACGAGGAATATAGGGTTGAGAGTCACGTGACACCGAATACGCTCGGGGATGCAATAATATCCGCCGTCACTTATTAAGATGTTAAGATAATCTCCAGTAGTCGACATGTTATTTATCTATAATTTATGGAGCCGATCACAAAACGTGATTAAGTACTGTGTCAGTATCAAAGGCAAACCAAACGTTATTACTCGGATGGGTAACCGGACGTTATAAAATTAATGGATGCGCAGCCTTTCCGTCCACATAACAATGTATATCTGTCTTGTTTACGTTTATATTTAAATGTTTAGATATAATTATTAAAATTTTTTATTTGTTTAATTGATAAAAAGCGATAGACTGTTTTATAGCAATTAACGGTCGTATAGTTACGTAAGTTATACCTATTATAATCATTATGGGATCTAAGCATTAGGCAAATAGAGAACTTTCGGGTTAAACGATAATACGCATCGAATTCAGATTACGATTTCTTTTCGTCCAAGAAAAGAATACAAAATTACAGAGGTATGGTATATTATGTTCCACAGTGACTGTTATCGAAATGGATAAATTTTTGATATAAATTATTTTTATATGCGAAACAATCTAAATCATCCATTCGCTTCAAATTACTATACGGATTGAAGGATAAATATCTTTGGTTACCTATGGTGAATTATAATGGTAATATTAATATAATACTAATTTCACTCACGAAATTGCTTCTGTAATTCGAAATGTTGTAAAATGTACGCTCTAAAACGGATCACATATCTACGAGTAGAATATATATGGATAAGCTTTTGATCTCTTTCGCTTTGCCGATATTTTCGAATTCTTAAACATTTCACGAAGTTTTATCCGGATTTCCGTCCTTCTAAAAGACGCTAGTCACTTAAGATTTCTACCGTTTTATTTTCATTACAATTTTCTATCGTAATATCTGAAAATAATAATCAGGGCTCGGTGGAGTATATTTTCAAGCTAATATATCATCACTTTAAACGTGTACACCTACACATTTGGTGTAGTTATTATACGACGGTATAACCCCTTATCCCTAACTCATGATAACTTTTCCATACCACGACCATTGTTACGGTTTCAATAGAATACCTAATGTGTTAAAACGGCTATAAAATGATGGTATATGCCCTTTGATCACACGGTTGCTGTTGCTATTTCACAATTTTCAGCGTAAATACTAAATATTGAACTCCTTATAAATCATTAGTTTCAAACGCGTTATTGATCGATTTTACAAGAATTTTAATTTCGTGTTATTTTAGTCAACTCTAAAAGTACTAATTAAAACTGGAACATGAATTCCGATATACCTATACTTGTGATTCAATTCATAAATCAATAAAATTCGTAAAATTTGACTTATTTTTTCTGTGTGGAAAAAAATACAGGTATAACAGTATTCAATATCTATCAAGGATACTGCCTATGATTTTATTAACTCAAATTGTAATATTATATTAAAGAAAATCTAATTCAAACCTTTTTTTTATGTAATATTGTTTAATAAAAAATTACAACTAAAAAATACTTAAAAAAAAAAGAAAAACTTCAAACACTATAAAACTTTAACTAGGTATATTTATAGGTACTCTAATTATACCTAATCTAAACGTCACATTTTTCGTTATTCGTCAAATCATTTTTGATATAGGTATTGTCATTAGGTGGATTGAGACGGTAAATGTATGTATCACGTTCTCTAAATATACATTTAGAAAATAACGACCTCTTTCAACAGGTAAAAATGTCCGTTTAATTTAAAATATACAATAGTATATCATTTGGAATTATTTTAATGATAAATTATTAATTATTAATATTTATTTTATTCGAAATATTTTCAATTTATTTCTAATTATCATTACAGACAAAAATGGATTGACACGTTTAAAAATTAAATAGTTAAGAAAATTATAATTTATGTTTAATTTTTAATTAGCTTAGTTTATTATTTTTTCCGGTAACGAACTAACTTAATTTACATAATATATAGGTTACATCTATAGATATCTAAATGCACACTGTATTAATTTGACAATTTACAGTTAATGTTAATAATCAAGCAGCTAAGTTAACATTTATAATCGAAATTTCAATATAAATAATTTGGTAAGTTCTTATGTCATATTCAAATAACTAAGATATGGTCAACTTTATTATTATAAATATCTAGATTAATTTGAGAGATTTAAATCCCAACGATTTTAGCGGAAAATAACTAAGTTGAGATAATATTTTTTTCTCCATTTTAACTTTAAAACTAACGAATTGAAATTTATTTTTGCTTTTAACTGAATACTTTTGGATTAATTTAACTTAACTAAATAAATATTTCAGTTAATGTATTTTAATCACTGTGTTCATCTTTGATTTTGTTCATCTTCTAGTGTTTAATATATCGATTGGTCGACTGCAACCAACCATTACATATTTTTAACCCCGTGTCCCGGAGAAGTTGTAGTACTTATATATAATCATTTCGGCCTTCCTCTTCAAATTTGATCATCTGTATCAATAATATATTTCTACACCCTATCATAGCGCAGTATGTGTACAATACAATAGTATGTCCTCTATCAATATAATTCACCAGAATCGCCTTTTTCCATTATATAATTAATATATTGTACATGACTAAACGTTACGTAATATTATTTCTATATTATTCCATAGCATAAGTAAACAGGCATGTCAGTTAGATAACACGGCGCAGAAAATGTTCCCCAGACATGGAATAAACGACAAAATTCATGGAAAAATTATTTCCTGCTTAATTTAAAATTATTGTAATATT
>JAIPRL010004968.1:0-34853 GCA_025469235.1 Pemphigus obesinymphae
TGCGCTTAATTGTCGCGCGCTCAATTCTCTCGGCGCTTAATTCTCTCGGCGCTCAATTGTCGCGCGCCCAATTGTCTGCGCTTAATTGTCGCGCGCTCAATTGTCTGCGCTCAATTGTCGTAGATCCCAAAGAAGTATCTATAATAGATACCTAATACCATTGATTATATACAGTGTTAACAAAGGTGTGGTCTCTCATATAATATTCATGCGTTCAGTACGATATGTAAATTTTGATACATTTTAATTTTAATTTTAATTTAAAATTATATTTTAAAATTAAGTGAAATTTAGAACCGATTATATCTAATCAAATATTCAAATTAAACGAAAAATAATAAAACCATAAAAATTCTTTGAAAAATCTAATATAAATAAATTGATATATGACTCGACTTTTGACCTTTTTTTACTCTTTTCGCTATTGTGGTGCTAAAAAACGCTCAGTGATGCCAAAAAATCGAAAAATAGTGCAACATATTAATTTAGGGTATCGAATTTTGCAAAAAATTTAATGATAATATTTATACACTTAAATTTAGATCTGAAATTGAATAAAAATGTCATAAAAATATTAAAATTACCATATTAAATTACTTATAACCTTTTGATTCGATTTCAGATCTATCTGTACACAGTAATGCCCATACCCACACTGTTACTTTATTTATTATTATTATTATTATTATTTACTTAAATAATATAACATAATATAAACTTAAGTTCCTTTTTTTTCGTTACAAATTTATAATTTTATTTAACACATAATTATTTATTTATATAATCAAACCCATATCCCGCGTGAGATGATATGATTAATAAATTTTATTAGCCGATTTTTATTGACGATTGATGGTTGCGTTATATTACGTACACTACGTAACCCAGTTTGTTATAAATAATCCCGCGGGTTTTTTTAATTTATAGGATAGAGACATTAAAATGTTTTTGGAATTATATAGGTACTTATATCAAAATAATTTAATATTGTTGTTCTACTGATATATTTTATGATTAATTTTAGAATGACTTTATATGGCAAGAGAAATAGAAATTCAAATTAAATTTATTATTTATAATTTAATGTTTTAAAATTTCTGTTATTTATTTAAGAATCAATCATCTTGTATATTTAAAACTATATTTCGTTTAATAATTATATATACGTCACAGTGTTCCCATGTGACAATGTCACATTGTGACATATTACACATATTTCTGTACAGTAATTAGTAAATATTTTTAACTTATCTTAGAATATTAAAACTACCTATATATTTCTTAAAAACATTTTTGAGAAAAAACCGATACTTTTACACAGGAAATGTTGAACACCCAAAACACCCCCTACAAATATAAATTTAAGTCAGAAAAACTTACGTTACATTTAGCAACTATGTGGAGCTTATCAATGAAACCAATTTCGATGGAATAACACATAGAACGAAATTTTCTATACGTTGTAAAGTTTGTCTCAGTAAGTTAAGCAGCATCCATACGATGATATTAGTGCATGAGTGTATCTGTTGTTCTAGCACTACTCTCGCACAATCATTTTATGATTCATATCATATGATTTTATGCATGATAGTCACTCTCGCACTATATTACGTTTGCATTATAGTGATGTGATAGTGACTATGGCGCCCTATATATCATATACGTAAATGATTTTGGGAGAGTACTATCGTGACAGCTACTCTCATGCGCTACTTTTATCGTGTGAATGTGGCTTTAATATAAAATGTTGTTAAAATATATGACTGTATTTCAATATGCAGCCACCGTGGACTTTATAGTCTCCGGTAATTTTTTTCACACAATATCTATATATACAGGAAATCACCTTTAAGTCGAAATACAATATTTAGCCTTTACTTATACATTTATAAGAGTCTATTTGCGTTACCCGGGGGACACTGCGAGGAGGTTGGCTCTTATCGTCCCCCAAAAATGATTTTTTTTTTTGCCCAGCATAAAATCCACTAAAAAACAAATACTACCTACCTACCTATTATTAATAAAAACGTATGTTATTTAATTATTGTTGTTATAGTGATGTAAGTAGGAAATTTCCATTTAGATATAAAGTATAATAATAACTAGACAACCATCTTGTCTTTGTATTATAAACTGTGTAATGTATTGAAACCTGAAAATACCTGAAATAGAAATTTCTTGAATATTACATTTCTGAAATTTTACATCACTAATTGTTATTAAAAAAAATAAAAATGTATTCTACCACCAAATTAATAATCTCATAAATGATGTACCCAAACGTATTGCATTTAAATGCTACAATAATATCAGAACGTCAATACGGGAGTGATAACAAGTTATACCTTAGACCGGAGAGGACCTGGGGTGAGTGTTAACGACCACGGTACTAGTGATAAAGACCTGAAAATTTTGACAAAATCAAACTCAACTCCATTTCTTCCTTTCTATTACCCCCTCACTTGATCCATTACCTAAATAGGAAACAGGTTTGAGCAGCTATACTGGCTAACCCTCGTGATTTATTTCATCACCCCTGGATCCTCTACTTCTTTGAGTTACGCTCTTCCTCTCCTATCCGTATATATTAGTATTTAATGTCAATTGATATATAATGTATACGTAGAATATTATATTGTATTTAATAAACCTCTAATTATTGTAAATCCGGCTACAATGAATTCACAATAAGTGCTCACCTTTACGGCATAACGTACACCGAATGGCATTCAATTGGTCTATCACAGAGTTATTACTATAGGGCTGGTATTTTTATGCAAAAAATATTGTTAAATATGCACATATTTATGCACACAAATTTTCAAAAATATGCAAATAATATGCATCAGAATGTATAATATGCATATATTTATGCACATAAAATTTAAAAAATATTCATATAATATGCATACAAATACTTGGAAAATGGTATAGGTTTATAAATATATATATAAATTGTAAGGTATTGTTAATTATTTTTATTTATTTATTGAAAATTGAAATAATAAAATTTTAAAATAAAATAATTAAAAATTATATAGGTATACTTGTTTATAACACAAAACTGATAAAAATTGATATTAATTTTGGAAAGAGTACCAACATGAAATTACAAAATGTGTTTTAAAATTATCAAATTGAAAACTATTACGATTGTCACGTAGCATCGCCTTGTACTTCGAAAATCTCTTTCTACATCCATTGCCACAATTGGTGCATATTTGAAACAAGAAATATCTTTAGGTGACAACTCTGTAATATCTTCATTATTGTTAGGTACTTATTTCTATACTTAAAATTCCAGAAATTTTTTTATTTGGGATAATAAGGGATTTTTTAATAATACTTCCAATACCTTTAGTTTAACAAATTCAATACCTCGTCTTCCTTCACTTAATTTATTTTCAACACTTTAAACCAATGCAAAACTTTTTCCGAGATTAACACCAGATTCTTCTAGACGTGTGATGGTGTCTGTTATGCATTGATAGAATTTGATAGAATTGCTGAAAATTCATTTTTTATCGAGTTATCATTAAATAATTTTTGTGCATTTAAAACGGATTTTGCATCATTCAAATGTATTGACAACTTCTTTGATTTTGTCAAAGTTCTTACTATATTAGAAGACAGCATTAAGCTACGATCCCAGTAATCAGATTATGTATATTGTACAGAGATATGTGTAGATAGCGAAATACTATTAAATATTATCGGTACTATCATTACTAGGTACCTTAAAACCGTATGACATGGAACATTTGTTCATTTTAAAGATTTTTATTTTTAATGAAATCAAATTCTACTGCAATAATATATTTTTTCAAAACAATCCGTAAATGTTTCATTCTTATAAAAAATAGGTTATCTCTTATCAACACACCATGTGATTCAACCAAAATTTAATTAAATAAAAACCTTTTTTTCACCAAGAAAATATGTATTTACGGCTTTCATAGTTCGCAACATCCAAATTTAAGACATTATTATTTTTTTATAAATATATATAGGTACCTACTGAGTTTTTTTTTTATTAAATGTTAATAATATTAAATGTTTATAAGGATATGTACCATGTCACACTTTCCTGGAAAAATCACACTTAACCCAATGATGTTTTTTCGTTGGAAAATGCATTATTGACATACAAAACAAAAAAATAAAATATAGGTACAGGTATTTATATAACAATACATAATTTATTTGTTTTTTAATTTAACTGTTTATTATAATATAACGTCGGGGAGGGATTAAATTTAGTATAGGTACCTAAAACTTTTCTCGATTTGTATGTAATGAATACGACGTGTTAAATAAATACTTAAATTGATTTTACAGTTATTTTTAAAATATTTTTCGTGTGCTTTTATCAAAAAAAAAATAAAAAATCACAATATCCAAGGTTTTCTCATATTTCTCTCATCAACAGCCTTCAAAAATCCTCCAAGGTTTTTTTAAAAATTAATTACATACAGATTTTGAGAATACATTTTCAAGTACATATATAAACTAAAATGTTTGATTATTCCTATATTTATGTTACATAATGATGAAATAATAACGAGCTGCTTGCCAGTACGGCGGTTCTTGATAAACGCTGAGGGGAGGGCTGCAAAAAAAATGTTTTCATTTATATTTCATACATACACTTTACTTCTAGGTTTCTAAATATAAGTTTAGACATCTTAAATTCTCGTTCAGGGCCGTCCCGGGGGGGGGGGGGTTTCTTCGGAAAGCAGTCGGCCAATAATAGAAAAAGTCAATGACTTTTTTTTTTTGATTACGTTTTGAATGAAGTATTTTAGAATTTTGTCGCGAAATTATGCAGCCATATCCAAATTTTAAGTCGGCAAAATATAAATTATTAGGATTTTAGTCGGCAAAATAGGAAAAAAGTTTATTAGCTATAGGTACCTTGTTTATTTATTTTTTTTGCTTATTTTATATTTTGAAAATAAGTATCATATTTTTTTTGACACATTTTCACCCCCCTCCTCCAAAAAAATCCTTCTTCGGGACTTCTCTGTCCCCGTTATTTTTCGGCCATTATTTTAGGTTATGAGTGTATTATATTTTTATGTTTTACAATGATGTTTATAAATTTTCTACCAGAAAGAGTGCTCCGAAGCTTTCCAGTAGTAAATTACATCTATAGTTGGTACTTTAAACCATAACTTTTAACGAAAAGGTCATTTTTCGATTTTTTCAATATTTTTTTAATGCATAAGGAAAAACTACCAAAAAATGATTGAAAAACGGCAAAATACGATCTTGTCAAATTGAAATTTTTTATTTCTTTGTGATTTCGAAAATGACTTTAAAATTTTGAAATTTACATCGAATATTAAGTTTAGTAATATATTTACATTGATTAAATTATTTTTGCAATTTTTGGCTATTTATAGACATTTTAGATTTTGAAGTTTTTAAATCCTAAAAGGGGTAATTTTGAGTTTTAAAATTTTTAAATTTCATTCAACGTTAAATATACGGTTACTCTAATTAAATTTAAAAATCTCGAAAATCCGTAATCACGATTTTTTTTTAGTAATTTAAATTTTGTCGACAAAATTATAAATTTTGAAGTATTTAAGTCCAAATAGTTGGTAAAACGAGTTTTTAAGACCTGGAAAATGTAATATAACATTAGTCGTGCATTTATTCAACTAAATTTATAAAATCGACAGGAAAAAAGTATTTAAAATTCTGAGCGTATCGAGGGAGCTATAGTGGTTTTACCATGTTTATTTTTTTTTCTCTAAACATATTTTCTACCAGAAACAGTACTGCGATCATTACAAACTTACAATTTCCGGTAGAAAATTGCATCTAGTTGGTATACTTTCAAGAAGTTATTTTTCGATTTTCTTAATAGATTTTTAATGCTCGAGAAAAACTATCAAGAACTGATGAAAAAATGGTAAAAATACGATTTTTTCAAATCAAAATTTTTTAATTTCTTCGGATATCAAAAATCAGTAGACTATTTTTTAACAACTATTTGTTATTTACCTCAATGTCAGTAGTTTAGACAAAACATTGGAATCATAATTATTTATTTTGAATAATTTATTATAGACTATAGTCATATATATAAAAATAATGCAATCAATAGATTTTAAAAAAAAGGTCAAGGGGCGATCTACCTATCGCCCCCCTACGTAAAACCACCACTGCTGCTTGCTAGGTATATATGTAGTATGTAGTATGTACCTATTAAAGGACTAATTAGAATTGTCACTGAATCTGACACGAAATTGTGTACAAACCAGTATATCTGGAATAATTAAAATAATATAAGAAATAAACATTAATGCAAAACCACTAGCTCTCTCACATCACTCAGAATCAAAAAGTCACATATTGGTAATAAATTATTACTATCAACTAATTTAACTTATTATTACTAATTAGTAATTACTAATAAGTTATATAATATATTTCTAATGTTTATTTTTGATATAAGCAAGTGTAGGTTAGGTTTACAATATACATAACTTCTATAAGTAATGTAAAAGACTTAAGAGGACGCTTCACAGCAGATTTTTAAAGAGTTTTGTTTAGGCAATTTTAATGAAATTTTTAAAAATAAAAATTAAACAATTTAAAAATATTTAATTATATTATAAAAGTAATTTAAAAATAGTCATGTGTCAGTACATATTTTTTATTGTTGTATTACGATATTTGTTAAAAATCACGCTCACGCTCTAAAACTACAACTTTTCTCTACAAAATATGAAAGATGAGAATATTTAGTGTGCTCGAGCGTGGAGTGTTTTTCAATATATTTTTTGGAAAACCTAAAATCTGTGATTGAAAATCGTAAAATTTTAAAATTTAAAAAAAATCGATTACCTAAAATAACTTTACGCTACCTACGATATACATAGTATTCTAATTTTTCATATTTTGTATATATTTTGATTCTGCGATTACTAAGTGAGAGGTTGTAGTTATAGAGCGTGAACGTATTTTAATACTGCTAATATGGGTGTATACTGTGTAGTATCCACTTAAAAAACTGAGGGGATCAACAAGTGGTTACTGATTTTTTTAAGAGGGTCCGGCCCCCTTTTGTGACTACGTGCGTGCGCAGAGGACACATAATATTAGGCATCAAATGAAACAAGATTTCCGCTCGTTACGGTAGACTACCATAGTATAAGTCTCCAAAAGTTCGTCGTAGAAAAGATACGGTCACGACTTTATCAATAATGACGTCAGAGAAATTATTTTACCTTAATCGCAAACACCAATTGGCATAGATAAGGTGTGGATAAGAAAGCCGTAGATAAGGTAGGATTGTGACCACGATTTAAGATATAAAGGTTACTCAACGTTGTATACAAAATAAAATTGGACAGTTAATACATAAAATAACTTGATGAAAAATAGCTGACCGACACACTAAAAAATACAAACAGAGCTATACTAGTGGAGTACACTCTTAACTATATTCACGAATATTTTGGCGCCAAATATCAATATTATTATAATTTATTAATTATTCAAATATATGAACGAAATTGACTTGTATTTCCACGCATGATAATTGTGCCATGTGATTAGTTTACATATATTGTAAAATTAAAAATATTTAGTTGATATTTCTCATAAACTAATTAAGTTCCTATTAATTAATTTATTGTAAAGTAAATTATGGTGTTCACAATAAGTTTTGCATTCCGGATTGTCGGCAAAGCTCAGTCACAAATTTGGTATCCCACAAAACATGCTTAACGACTGGGAAAAAAATATTAGCATTAAGTTAGAATAGGCATTCCAGAATTTGTGCCAATAATTTTAACCTAAGTGATATAACTTCAACTTAGACATCTGGTGAAGGTTGTAGTCAATATTTGGTAAGGAATTCATTAGAATTAGAAGGAAATGACTTACCTACCTACTATGTGCACAGTAACCATACTACTATTGATAATGTAAATATTATAATACGAATATTAACGAGTATATAGATTATAAACTTCTCGTTAAATAATAATAAAATATTGTGTCTACATAATTTTTTTTATCTCAAATCGTGGTACCTAGGTATCTACTATCTAATGTGCAATTAACTATAGATAAAAAAATGTCATGAAATAAAATATTTAACTACATTAATGGTCGCTTAGGCGCTAGTGTGTACACCAATAGCGCTATTTTTGTCAACGGACATTTATTGGTGAAGAAAGCAAAAAACATGATCTGACCTGATCAATTATAATACATGGCCCAATACATTTATATCGTACCACCTCATTTATTAATGGTCAGGTAATGTGACCTATGTGCGAGGTGTCAACTAGGCCAATGACTTAAAAATAATGTTACCTTTACCACAAACACTAATATTATCAGCTAGTAGAAAGATTGGTTCGACTCCTCCACGTGCCATTCAATAAGAGCGAGATCGAGTTGCAAGAGATCCACTACAGTAAATGTGATAAAGCAGCAAAGCACACAAACACGTCTAACCACATTCTTGCATGGTATACTAGATAGTAGATTTGTTACAACTTGGGTGAGTTGGGTTTACATGAAACAGTTTAAATCTACTTCAATTTATTGTGATTGAGACTTGTGAGTGATATGTAATCAGTGATAGAACAGATTATGATAGTGTATGAAGCCTGAAGAGCATAATTTGGAGAAAAAATAGGTATAACCCGTCCAGTTGATCTGCGCTCTTGGGGACCGCTACATTTTTAAATTTGTAGGAGTTATTAAAATTGTGGAAGCATAAATGCTCTTTAAATAATAAAATTCTTCTCTTTAAATAATCTACTTTCTATGCACAAATGTGTTGCTTAATGACTTAGATATATCTTAAATCGTGGTTGCCTACATACTTTTTTTTTGAGGTTATATCTATGGAATACTCATGAACATTGGAGAAAGGACGCCGAACTATGCTGCATAAAGTGGTCCGAATTTGACACATCCGACAGAATGCGCTCCACACAGTACTCCTGTCGTTTTTATATGTACAGCATAGGACATTTATTGGTTTTTCATTATTATATCCTAAATGGTAAAGCTTATGAATAATTATTTTAAGATCAAATTTTCCTCTATCGAATGGATTAATTTTCAAGAATATATGACAACTAGATAATATATATATATATATATTTTGATTTTCATATGGTAAAAACATTTTTACGCAAAACAAATGAAATGGTATTTAAAAATAATTTTAGAGTTAAAACACCAATTATAGTAAAGTTGATAGAAAACAACATTTTGGAGATAACCTAATCGTAAATAATATACATTTTATAATAAAACGTTTTTTACAAATAATACGTTTAAATAAGTTACATTATTTTGTTGTTCAATAACGAGCTTAATATTTAGAAAATTGTAAAATCCCAATGAGGTTATTTTTTAAATTTTGTCCTCTAAAAATTTTATAAGTGTTATAATTTTAAAAAGCTATTTTATTTGTTTTGCGTGAATATATTTTTAAACAAATATCGTGATTACATAACAAAAAAAAAAAATAATACTGACACAGGACTACTTTTTAATTATTATTGAATTATATTAAAATAGTTTACAATTGTTAAATTTTTATTTTTCTTAAAATGTCTAAAAAATTTTCTATATATAACTTCTTAAAAATGGGGTGTGAGACGTCGTCTTAAAAGGAATATAATTTAATTAATAATTAGAATATTTACGAAAAACCAGATGTGACCACGGGTTATTTCAACTACGGCAGGTATCCGTGTTGGTTGACACGATCGAAATTGCTATACCGCATTTAAATAAGCCAATCAAAAGATAGTATTTCACCCGACCGGCGGGCACGGAGAATTGTGAAATCACCTTATGAGTGTAGTGAATAAGTCACAAATTGAGATTAAAGTATTTACAAACTAATGAGACTGGAGTATGGAACGTGAAAGTAAATATGGAAAGAGGTAGCAGAGGGTGTTGAGAGGATAGCTAATGAAGATTTTAGAGAGAGTAGGAGTGTAGTATACTAGAGGATAAACAAAACATGGCAGTGGGCAGAAGTACAGAAGATAATATCAAAGAAATATTTAAGAAATAACAGAAAACCAGGGAGAGGTATGATTTTGGTAGAATATAAAAGTTAAAATAAAGCAACAAATAGCAAAGCCAAATTGGAGAAATATGATGAGTTGTATCAGAGATCAAGAACAAAAGGGGGAAATAAATATACAAGCTAGCTAAGGGAAGAGAAAAACAATCAAGGGATTTAAAAACTGTATAGTGTATAAAATATGAGGATAAGAGAGTGCTAACAAAGTTCAAGGAAGTGATAAATAGATGTGCCAAATATTTTAAAGGATTATTAAATGAGGAATTTCCAAGAGGTAATAGATAGAGTTGAGTGGAATATATGTATGATAAACTTAATAATAGAAGAGGTGTGGAGTATGGTTAGAAAAATTAAATGAGAAAGCAGTATGACCAGATGGAATATTAGGAAGTTTAGGTATAGGATAGTTGACAAAATTCTTTAATAAGGTATTGATTGAAGGAAAAATTCCAGAAGCATGAAGGACGAGTTGTGTAGTACCAATATTTAAGGGTAAAGGAGATGCGCAGGAATGTGAGAATTATAGAAGGATAGAACAAGTCACAGCATGAAGATTTGAGAAAAGATAATAGATAAGATGGTAAGGACTAAGAACTGAGGCATTTGTTACAAAAAAACAGTTACGACTAGGATGTCAATAATGGAATCGGTATTTTGTATTAGATGTATAGTAGAGAAATATAAAGAAAAGAAAAGAAAGTTGTAAACCTATGATATTTATTAATATAGACAAGGTGTATGTCTGGGTACCTAGAGAGATTTTGAACTTTAAGAGGCTATTAATAAAGAAAAGATTACAAAGTTGTATGTGAATGTAATTTTATTGAGAACATGTATGTAGAGGTAAGTACAAGTTAGGAATTTATGTGGAGAAACTGAAGATTTTAATATCAGAGTATGTTCGGCTTTGAGTCCTTACTTATTTTCTTTGGTAATGGAGGAAATAACAAAGGATATACAAGGTGAGGTAGCAATGATGCATGCTGTTTGCAGATGATATAGTGCTGGTAGGAGAGAATCCTAAGAAAGTGAATGATAGACATAAAAACTAGTATTATTTGGGATTTGTGGGATTAAAGATTAGTAGGGGTAAAACAATAAATTTAGTATGATTTTGGAGAAATAGAACACGGAGCCAATAGTAAAAAGGCAAGTAATAAGGTTAAGGATGATGAAGTGAATGAGATTGAGAAGTTTTTAGGATCTGTTCTACAAGAGGATAGGGATTTTGAGAAAGATATAAACATATGACAAATTATGAACGGATGAAGTTGAGAGAAGTGTCAGGTATTTTATATGACAATTGGATCCTAATTTCATTAAAAGGTAAATTTCATAATATAGCGGTATGACCTGCAATAATGTACAAATCAGAATGTTTGGCAGTAAATGGAACAAAGGATGAGTGTAGAATATTAAGGTAGGTATTAGGTAGACGAGTAGAGTGACTAAAGAATACAAAATAAGAAATTAATAAGTAGGTATATAAGAAGTAGTATTGGATTAGATTTGATAGTAGATAAAATGAGAGAAAATATATTGAGATGGTTTGGGCATGTTTTAAGGAGAGAAGAGATAGAAACAGTAAGATTAGTAAATAAAGAAAATAAGAGAAATAAAAATGGGAAGAGAAATACCAAAAAGAGGTGGGCAGGTATAAGTGATGATGATAATGTATGATTAATGTAATATGTAATAGTACACATTTTGAACTTTTTATTATTATTAATAGCTAATAAGAAATACTTAATACAAAATATTATATAAACTTATAAATTATTGTAATGAATAATTTATAACAAAATAATACAATTTATTATAATTATTATAACTTGTAGTGACATAATCAGAGAATCAGTTTATATAAATTATATCAGCATTTTTACACATATAATATATATATATAGGATATACCTATACTTTAAACCAAATTCAAATTATTGAACTATTCACTGATTTATGCTAATATTTTAAATAACTATTTAGACAATTAAACAATAATAGTTAAATATAATAATAGATTAATATTTTCTAAATGTTGTAGATATTTAGATATATATGTAGTTTTAAATCTATTATTTGAGGCAAATGAGAAATAATTATATAATTATTTATATAAAATTACCACAATTAATCTTGATGAACTTTGCCAGATGTTACTAATGGCTCATTATAGTCTTCCGATAATTTCTTGGCTAAAAAGTAAATTTCAGCTAATGCAATAATTAAAGCACATATAATTCCTAACAATAACTTGAAACCTAAGTCAAATGTTGTACTTAGCATCAACTCAATGCCTAAAAATCCAAATAAAAATCCTGCAGCAGTTGAAATTACAAATTGGAGAACGGCTATCAACTGTCGATTGATCTGTTTAACTGAAAACATAAATTTTTATTAGCTATACATATAAGTAAACTCTTTATAAATATAATTTTATATACATACATTTTTATTACCATTAATAAAAATAAAATACATTAAAAAAATATAATTGAGCAGTTCTATTTTCATTATTATAAAACAATATTTTAAATATTTACATAGAATCTCTCGAGAATTTAAGTTCATTGGGCCTTTAAAAAACTTATATTGTTTCCTAGTATCTTCTATTATTTTAGAGTAGGACATGGTAATATGGAGTCCTTTACAGTTATTAAATGTGCAATGATTGAAAGGGTGCAGAGAAAGTTCTATTGTTTTGCTGTTTTTCTCTTACATATTGCTTTCTTTCCCCATCCTATCCATGGAGCTTTAAATCTCGAGAGGCTTGAAGTTCGTAGATATAAAAAATTTGACTCTCTTTTCTCTCTAAACTTCTAACCAGTAAAACTGACTGAACTATCCCTGCTTTCCCAAATTAATTTTAAAGTTCCTATCCATGAAACTCGATCTAATGATATTTTTTTCTATTTCTTTCACTAAAAGAAATTACATAGTTATATGATTCCCTCACTCTATCATCTTATGCGGATAGCAAATAGTGATCTCATCTTCTATTTTACTTAAGTTTATGCTATAATTTGACTATTATTATATTAATAATAATTTCATTTTAGTTTTTATAATTATAAGTTTTTCTTATTATTTACATTTTAGTGTATAGCAATGAATGTATTTGTTTTACAACAATGTGTTTCTTTTTATTTAATGTGATTAACGCTGATCGGATTTTTACAAAGATAAATCATAACAAATGTAGTGAAGTAAAGTAGATTTTAGAAATAAAACATGTAATAATAAATATGTGTGCTTTAGTATAAAAATAAGTTAATTCAGAGAGGGATGTAGTCACAACACATCATTTTGGACATTTTATTCATTGAAAAAATAATTTTGCTGACGAGAGAATAAAAAGTGCCTTGGAATCTGGTAATATTAAACATTTGAATGCCAAGTCTTCAAGTAATCTTGGAGCATCAATTTGGCCCTCAAATAACCCACGAATGAATTTAGTGCTGAGAAACTTGCACCTCACTTTGATTCAATCAAGATTGAGTATTTTATTTATGTATATATACATTTTTTTGGGCAAAAGGAGTAAAGTAAGAGTTTTCTGGTATAGAGGTTTTGGATAAAAAATTTGGTTTAGTTGGTACTTTATAGAGGTCATTTTTTGATTTTCTAAATAGTTTTCAAAAGTGTAAAAAAAACTACCTATGTTTTATAAAAAAAATATCACGAACATTTATTACTTATTATAAATTAGAAAATAACAAAATAAATTAGACAAGGTAACCAACCATATAAATGATAATATCATAATATTTATAACTACTAAAAAGACCAAAAATTATTAGAAATTGGAAAATTAAAATGCCAGAAACTTTAAATTTGACACCAAATATTACTATAGCACTAATGCACTATGTATATTGATGTCATATTTTTATTACCCATATAAATGTTAATAGTAATAGGTACTCATGTTATATACACCGAAACTACACTTGGAATCGTTTTATTGGAAAAAATGATTTATCATTGTTTTCAAATTCAACAAATCCGCCACCAGTATCCAACCCAACAAGCAGTATGCTTTCACCTTCGGCTTTTCCTTTTTATGGATATTTTTTATTTATTTATATTATAATTTTGTATATAAATATATTCCTGGGCTACCTGCCTGTATAATTATTCAAATAAATAAAGAAAAATGTATTTGAATAAAAGACAAAAGAGTCAGTTCATGTTAAATCAACACAAGAATTTTGTTCACCATCTCAGATTTGGTTAAAATTTGACACACTGGTAGCACTTATAGAAACTAAGAAAAATACAAAATTTCATTGAAAATTTTTTATCCGTTTAGGATTTAGAGCTATGTAAAGTTCCCAAAAAAATGCTCGGTCAACTTTTTTAAACTATAATTGTAACTCTCCTAGTAGAGCTAGAGAAATAGGAGCAGGTGTCATTTTGTTGCTTTTGTATGCCCTTTCATTTGATATACAACACAATATATGCTAAGAACAAAACATTTTTTTAAAATTCAAACTGAAAATTTTAATTATGAAAAATGTGTACTTTTGAAAATTTTCAAAAAAAAAGATATGTTTTTTATTATGCTTAAGCGTGGATTTTCAAAGTATCATTATGGTATTCAAATGGGTTCACTTGCATTTAAATTTTGTTGTACACACAGTTTTGACGAAAATGCACAAACTGTAGGGTTTCAGTCAAAATATACTAAGCCTATAAAATAATGGTAAAAAATTTAAAAGCATTTGAAACAAGCTTAAATAAGCTGTAATTTACAAATATAAATTATAATATTAACTTAGGTTAAGAATATTTAATTAAGTTGGTCTACAATGATTTCATTATATTCATTAAAATACTATTAATTTTTAGATTATTAACTTCTAAATACACCCTGAAGCCTTTGAAACCGGTAGTAAAATGAACTAATTCTTATAATAACACTTTTGTTTTGCTTTTTTATAATACTCTTAGATTTTAATTAAATATATATATATATTTATTTATGTATAAAGTGTTTAATAATGTATTACACAAGTACAAAAATTGATTCACTATACTATACATTTTAACATAAGCTAGCTAGGACAGTGGTTTCTAAACTTATTTGGATCATGTCTGCCAGAAAATAAAAAAAATGTCCTATGCATGCCATGAAAAAAGTGAAAAATTTTTCCAGATATAGGTAGTGAAAATTAGTTTATCGATCCTTTAGTTTACAGACAAGATAGGCATTGAAATTTAAGAAACAGTAGAGTGAAGAAGTTCTTTAGTAGTACATAAAGTTTTAACAAATTAGGGAAGAGGATAAAGTTTTAAAATATAAAAATATAAAATGGAGTATAAAAATACCATTTTGAAAATTTTTTCAATAAAAATTATTTATAGGTACTTCCCGAAATATATCCTGGCCCTTGATAAGAAATAAATCACCTTGTATGAGATAACATTTAACTGTAATGAATTGTTATTTTCACAGCATCAAAAAATGAATATAATTCAGTTTAATATTTCATTTAAAAATATATTATATATAATATATATTACATAATAAAAATTAGTTTAAAAATGAATGGATATTTCATTCAATATTTGGATTTGAGAGGACATAACGCCCAGATTTGCTGTCTCTATCTATCCAACTGATAATACAGGAAAATTTAGTCCTGCATTATAATTACAGCTTTGTAATTTTTAATATTATCTACACCAAGCTGTAGTTTTTTTTTTACGAAATTATAATTTTTAAAAAGATAATTATTTTTGAATTACAATAATTAAAAGAAATACATTTTTCTTCAAAATGAAACAAAAATACTGTCAGGCATTGTTAATGTTTTTGTTTATAAATTTGATAAGACACTTTACTCTATATTAGAAATTACAAAAACTATTATCATAAATTTCCTATATTGATGGTATAGACAAAGATTAAAATTATAATTAGTATATAAACACAAAATTAATTTACTTTGATAAGAAATAGTATCTTCAGGTAGTCTAACTCTTCGAAAGTCTACATTTTTTGTCATAGCATCATATTCCTTGTTCTTTAAACGTTGCTCTAACTTTCTGATTTTTTCTTTGTATTCTGGACTAGACTCAACAACTGGTGAACTAGGCAAAACGATACTATCTTCAATAATCAATGTATGTAAAGGAGGCCCACCAATTTTTTTCAAATGTTCACTAAACCACTTAAATGCTTCCAGGTCTAACACTTTCATAGAAAAACATTCACTGACATGTATAGGAATATCAACCTTTGATTGCATAATTTTATTAAACAGATCCAAAAATTGCTGATCTGCTTTAATTTTGATTTTATAATCCATATTTATTATTGATTATCAGCAATAAGTTTATTAATTTCTTCTTCGTAATTTATTTTAATTGCTTCTACTTTATTTTCAATATCTTTATCTATACTTTCATATTTAGTTTTTAAATCAGACTTGAATGTTTCTAATTCTCTTTGACGCTTTTCATGAAATTCTACTTTTGTTTTTATATCTCCTTCCTGTGAATATTCAAAACAAACATATCAAAAACATTGTAATAACTACTATTGTTGAATAATTTTACCGAAATAATGTTATTTTCTTGATCTAAAATTGATTGACTTAAGTTCAATGCTTCATTAATAGTAGAATTTAATAATAATAAATTTTCACCACTTGATTGTAAAAAATGTTCAATTTTCTTATCCTTTAAGTCAATAATAAGTTCAGAAATTTTATTAAGGTTTTCTTCGTCAGCTCTATATTGTTTTTTCTGAAATTTATTTAATAAATAAAATTACCTATTATTTAAAAATAATTAAAGTCAAACTTACATCAAATTCTGATAAAAAATATTTAATTTCTCCTTGTAAGAATGGACGGTGACTAAACAGCCTATCCCAAATGTCACACAAATCTAAAAATGAACATACAAATTACAATAATGAATACAAGTATGAAGTAACTATATACATAAATAATAAATAGTAAATAAAGTAAATATTTATAAACACTTTATTCTTTACAAACCAACATGATACAATTATAAGTTTGGTTAAAAATTTAAAATAAATTTTAACAGCAATGGGTTGTTTCTCACTTTGTACCTAATTATGTTTTTTTAGTAACTTGTTCTAAAATTAGGTAGATAGGTGCATATAAAATTATTACTTGAATGTATTCCAATTTATACATAATTTGAATAACTAAAAACTTTTAAAAGATGTGTAAAATGTATTTTTACTTCTCTTTAGTATGAAGTCTACCATAAATTATTACAAGTTTAGTATACTTTTTACCTAATAGTAATCAATAGTAAGACTAACAGTTCAAAAGATTTTTTTTATTTTCCATATGTTTTAGTTAGTATTATCATTTTTGCTACTTAAACTAAAAAATTCAGGGAATAATTCATGGTTTATAAAAATTATTATATCTTTATTTATATCAAGTACTTATTATGATAAATTTTAACTCAGTGAATGGTTTGATTTATAATTTTCCATAAGTTATAATTAATGCATATTATAATTTTAGGTACCTACATTCTTAATCTTGAAATTTTAATAGAATGTTAATTTTATTGAATATCCACTATATCTAGTAACTATAATTATTTGAAAAGAGGTGTGTACTTGTATGTCCTTTATATCATTATATTGAATATTGATAATTTATCAATTACCACAGAAAAAGCATTGAAATTACACATCAATGTTATAATGTGATTTTTAGTAGGAGAAAAATTATTTATTTTTCTGTTGACAATTATTACAAGTTTATTAAACTAAGCAATTTAGATTTTCAATATTATTTAATTTCAAAATTATATCTATCATTTAAATATTAATTATTAACTATTAATGAGTTAATTATAAATATTTGTGTGCTAAAAAGTCGAATTACAAAAAAAATAATTAATTATAATAAATAAATTATAAAAATAAAATCTGTTACTGTGTTATTACTTTTTATTTATATAAATCACACTACCAACTAAAAAATAAGTTGGGAGTAACATTCAATAATATGGATGGGAAATGTCCTAATACTGCTATAATATCTAAGTCTGATTAATGTTATAAATTGTAAGAGTTTAACCTAACTAACCTATCGTGAGTTTCCGCCTATATCCCGATTAGGACAGTACGATAGTAACAGATGTATAAAAAACTTTTGTTTCTAATATGGGTATATTAGGGTTATTATTATTATTTATTTGGGATTTTTTTTGGAGGGAGAAGAGTTAAATGGTAAATTTAAAATGGTTAATTCGATAAAATAATGCATAATATTATGGGTAGGTATGTACTTATATACTAATTTGATAGTTATTTACTATTTAGTCAGTTAATTATTAAACATAAAATAATAAGAAGTATGTTATAAGTTTAAAGGTAAAACTAATCTATACTTAGGTAAGTATTTTACAATAAAATAGTAAAATGTCCGAAAATAGATAGGTAGATTTGAGAGAAAACGCCCATTACTTACCTTTAAAAATGTCGGTCATTTAGTATATAAGAAATCATCCACATATATAAAAACAATTATAATGAAAAAGATACCAATTACAACAATAATTAAATTAATATTTTGTGTTAGATACCTAAATGAAATATTTAGGACGAGTAAGTTACTTTTCAAGATTTAAAACATCCACAGGTTAATAATATTAATATATCTGAATTGTTTTCAATTTTGTGACCATGATCATAATCAGTGATAATATAAAAACTAAGTGATTACGGCTGATAAGATTGGTAATATTTTTAATGGTGACACTGATAATTATTATTAATTCGTTTAATTCTAAATTGTTATTATGTAACAAAATATAATATTTGTATAACCAATTTAATGACAATAATATATTATGAATTAATTTATTGACATAGTGTAAATTTAAATTTAAAATTTGATTAGTAATAATTATAGTATAAACTATAAATTAATACTAAATAATAGTAATGTTCAAAGTTTACATAGGTATATTATATTATATGCATATGTATTATGTATAGATGAGTAATTGTACAATCTATACAGTTTATAAAAAGTCATAATTGAAAATATTGCAAATTTTTTTCATAAATTGAGAAAAACTTCATTAATTCCTATCCTATGTGGTAAAACATAGCCTATGGCAATTTAATCGTGCGACTCTTTGCGGAATATTTTTCTTTGTAGCAATTGATCGTATTAATTTGAATTTATCTACAAATTAACTTTCAATTCTTTTAACTTTGAAATAGACTTTTTCAATTTTAAGGAATGAATAAGTAAATATCTATATTAAAAAGGTCAATTAAAAGTAGTTGTTAACAAATTTAAATTAGTTTTACAAATCTTCGTAGGCTATTCAATCAATCGCTACTATGGATAAGAAAATAGTTTTTTTTAGTTTGTAAAATATGTTCAGAAAAGCTGCTATAAACACAATTTTCTAAAATAATTACAAACACAGTTCAGAGTACTTAACAGTCTCCAAATTTTATAAATGTATATATTTTTATATTAGGTTTTTAATTTTTGTATTGGCAGAAAATTGTTTTAATTCAAAATTTTAATAAGAAAATCGTTTTTGAATAGTTTATGTAAGTTTAGGAAATACCTAATATTTTTAATATCAGGATTCACCACTTATTTATATCATTTTATTCTAAACTTTGCATCATATTGATAATTTTAGCTGAGACACGTTAAATATGTTGTCATATAAACTCTATATAATCACTCTTACATACAAACTGTTATTTAACCTTTGAAAATTGCATGTCAGTGACTAGCCTTTTAACAAAGTAAAATAATTTACGAAGATAAATGTGTGTTACTTTATATTTTTAATTGACTTAATACAGGGTTTGAGACTTGTTTAATTTGAGTGTTGTATATTTAATTATTTGGTTTATTTGGGTTTCGAGTCAGGTAAATTATTTATGTTAATTCGGTTTTCGAGTGCAAAGCTCAGTCCAAGGTTCTCGAGGATGGTTTTCGTATAGAAGGATCCATATCTAAGGATATTTAATTGCAACAGAAAAATACATTAAATTATCATTAAAATATTATAATTAAATATGAATACAATAACACTGCAGCTTATAAAATAAAATATACACACAAATGTATACAGTTAATCAGCAATACTATGATTTTTTTGTAGTTTATTTACATTGGCCTTGATACTCCGTTCAACACTTACTTGTGAAGCTGCATGTGCTAATGTTTTACTGAAATTTTAAAAATAATGTTATTTATTGCTAACTTTAAAAAAAATTATATAGGTAGTAGGTACTTACATTAAAAACTCTTTACTATATGGTTTTTGTTTTTCCTCATCTTTTTTGTCTTCTTTTCTATAACGTTTAACATTAGAAGAACGTTCCTTGTCTCTAATTTTAGCATCTTTCATCATTTCTTTTCTCATTCGTTCCATTTCTTCATCTGTCAATTTCTTTTTTTTTACAGGAGATAACTTGGATTGAACATTACTGATATTTTTTTGAATTCTCAAAGGTGGAGGACTAGAAGATGATTTTTTCAAATTGTAATTTTTCGGAACCTGTTGAACGTTAAAAACGATATAGGTAATTAATATTACAAGTAGCATATCTAGGATTTTGTATGAGGGGAGGGGGGAGATTGAAATCTCTAATAATAATTTATTTTTATAATTTATACATTTTATTGTAATTAAATTTTGATGTGAAACTTCTATGGCTATGGTGATAATTGAAAAGTGTAACAAGGAAAAAACCGATTCACATTGACGCTAGTCCCTGTTACTATTGCTACACCATCACCTTCTGCCTTTGCTACTGACATATTAGGAAAATAATATTTAAATAATGCTACATTTTCCAAATTTATCAACTATATTTAATTAATTACTTTTATATCATATTTTAGTTACCTACCATAAGCTGATTGTAATTTATATTTTTCTATGTGTAGATAACTATCAATGTTCAATAAAAATTTGAATTCTTACTTTCTTAAACTAACTGTAACTACTATAATCTTGTTGTAATAATTACACTATACAATTAATATATTTATATTGTAATTGGACAACCACCTATCTAAATAAAATAAATAAATAAATATTAATAATTGCATTTTATACTGTAGAAACGGAAGATAATTTTTTTGTTGGTATATATTTAAATTTGATAAATAAGAAATTGATGAAATTTACATTACTTATAATATTTATTTAATAGGTATTACAATAGTTACCCACTGTAGGTAGTTATTGATAGCTTTAATTGTTTTGTAATTTGCATTATTATATAATATTTCCTTAAATCTTCATTTTAATGAAAAATAAATGTTTTTATAACATTTATCATCCCCTAATACCTTTATTTTGATATGTCGCATAATTTTCAAAATTTTTATATTTCAGCTTCTGAAAATCGCAAAATTAAAATCGACATATCAAAATAGGGGTTTTAATGGTCAGTAAATCGTAAATCTCGTGATGTATTTTGTTTTGCAGTAAATTTAACGGTAACTTAAAAGTTCTAAATTCTCAAAACACAAAATAGGTTTTTCGATTGCATTCACTAACATGAAGTAGGTAATTCTTGAAGTTTGTACGTTAAAAAAACTGGAACCATTAAATTGGCTCCCAAATCTAGGTATTCGATACTTTACTCTTAAAAAGTACCTTTGAATTGACGTAGAGAATCTGTCCTTACAGATTTTTTTTAAAAATATATTAGTTATCAAAATGTTATTAATTATTTAAAGTCCGTCACACTCAGGATAACCAAATAAGTTCAGTATATTCTTAATTTAACACATTATTTTTTATTATTTATTCAACACTTAATTTTAACACATGGTTTATGGTATCACGTTCACATATTTTATAAAGCTGATAGATACAGAAATATTATATTTACAATTGATCAAGAGTTATATATTGAACAAAATATAACTATTGCGTAATGTGGCGAGCAGGGACGAGACTAGGGTGTGTGTATGGATGTGTGTGTGTGGGTGGGGGTGTTATACCCCCACCCCTGGAAAGTATTTGGCAAAAACAGAAATTTAACCACGTTTTTAAGAATTATTTCAAAAATTAGAAATTGTTCGAAATTTAGTCAGCAAAATTAAGAAAAAGTTGACGACTTTTTTTTTTGCTTATTTACATTTTATTTCAAGTTGTATTTTGGAGACACCCCCTCCCCCACAAAAATATGTCTTCAGCTTATCCCTGGTGGCGGGAATTGTACAAATTTAAGAACATTAAAAAAAGTCTTGATGAATGACTATTTGACAAATATTCGCAGAGTATAAAAAATGGTGAATATTTGAGGAATACACGAGTCAGACTAGTAAGAGTACTTTAAGATCCCCTTGTAAAATAATATTATTTTACGGTTTTGTGAGTCAATTCAATCATATATATTTCAGGAACTAATTCAAGGGTAGATTTTATATTTACCCGAAATTGAGAGCCAATTCAATGATTGCCAAAAAAAGAAACATTTTGTATAAATAGTTCAACATTGGAAAAACCTATTTAAAACATTTTATTATGTTCATATGGTACTAATTAGTATAGTTTATAAAACACATATTTAGACTTGCTCAAGTCTAAAAAAATTCACTAAAAAATTATAATATAATATTTATAACAAATATTGATTACGCGCATCTATTTGATCGTTATATTATACCAAAATAAAAATTTTTAATGGCTATAAAAAATTCTAACTAATGATTTTCATGATTTTTTTAATACCAATAAAAATTATAATAACACACGCTTAACCTTGTATTAAATGTTCACATCTTAAAATCTAAAATGTATTATGAAAAATGAAATTAATATAGTAATAATATTACTATAATATAATTTATATATTACTATATTATAATACATAGTAGTCCCACAATAAAAAATTTTAAGTATTTAGACCCAATTTTTTCCTGAAATTCAAATACATTTCATATCTAAATACCTAAATCCTAATATATGTAAAATAAATAAATGTACATACAAAAATTGAAATGGCTATTAAATTAATTGCACCTATTAAATTTTTAAATTATTTGAAATTAATTTTTTAAATTATTTGAATATAGATAGAATAACGTACTTTTAACTAAATCGTATTTTTATCATTTTTTGATTGCTTTTTCTTATGTGTGTATCTAAATAGTTCGTAATTTTTCTTAGGTATTAAAAACTATTGGAAAAATTGAATAATGACCTCTCTAAAGTATTAACTAGATGTAATGTGCTACCGGAAAATGATGCAGCATGTAATGATTGGAGTACTCCTTTTTATAGAATTTTTGGATAAAATTATTAAATTAAAAAAAGTGGCAATTAGGGGCTTGTTGGGTAGCCGGGTAGGATACTGGTAGTTGATATATTAAAACAATTCGAGTAGAGCTCAATGTAATATGGAAAACTATTAGTGTCTAAAAAAATTAATGTTTACATTTTAGATTCTGAGCACAAAAATTCTATAAAAAGGAGTGCTCCAATTATTACATGTAGTACCATTTTCCGGTAGCAAATTACATCTATCTACCAAAAACTTAAGGAAAATGGTAAAAGCACAATTTTGTTAAAATCAAATATGTTTTTTTTATTGTAATTCCATAAATAATGGCCATGAAGTCTTGAAATGTTCACATAAAATGTATTTAAATACAACGTTAACATATACATTTTTTAGACATTTTCCTTCTGATTATGAGCTAATTATAGCAATTTTCAATTTTGAAATTTTTCATAAATTAGAATTACAAAAGTTTTAATTTAATATTAATGTCATATTATTCTCATCTAATAAAGTATGTTTTTATATTATTTATGCCAATACTAGTACCTACTATATAAAAGTTTAATTTTGGTCGAATGTCCCAAAACACATTTTTTAATTTATTTATTGAAATAATTATTGTATTTAAATTAGAGTAGGTACTTATACAGAGTAATACAGTATTTATTATATTATTATAGTCTTAAAAAAATTTAACTTATTAAATGAAATTACATATCTATCATTAATTTCAAGACTGGGATAACTCGAAAAATATAAAACTATAGCCAACTATATTCGGTTATTATTTATTAATAATTGATGGCTGATCTAATTTTTGTTGTATTATTAAGATTTAAAATTAATATTATTTAATTAATTTTAATAGTTAACAATTTGGTTATTTTAATTAATTTATAAACTTACAAATAACCCAAAGTCTTTTGTGCCTTTGTAGTCAGTTTTTTCTCGTTGAATATATTTTTCATTATCCGATTGAAAACCTGTACTACTTTGAAGCTTAGAAGTTTGTTTCACTGCACTTTTATTTGTTCTCTCATCATCTGAACTGGATGAATTACTAGACTTTCGTCTGTGCTTATTTTTTATAATATCATTTGTTTTTTGATATTTTTTTCCTTTATGGGGACTCTCTGATCTACTTCTTCGATTATTATTATTTTTATGATGTTCATTTCTCGAGTCCTTGGAAACTTTAGGCTCATATTCTCTATCAGAACTATTTGATCTAAGTTGTTGATTACTTTTAAATTTATTTCTACTGTGTTCAGAAGTATTATTTTTTAATTCAAAATTGCTTTGTTTTTTTCCATCTGGTTCTCTATCTGAACTTGATTTATGTTTCTTATAATCACTATGCTTTTTCTCTCTGTCTTTATCTTCTTGTACTTTATACTTTGGTTTTTCATCTTTCTTCATACTATTGTTATATTTTTTGTTAATATTTTCTGCTGTATGTTGATCGTGTCTATATTTATTTTTTAAATTTTTATCATTTTTATGTTCATATTTTTCCTCTGAGCTTGATCTATAACGTTCATTTATTTTATTTGGCAAACTTTGATGATTAGTATCTTTATCAGTACTAATTAACTTCGGTTTAAGTTTAGTATGATTATCTTTATATTTTTGGTTACCATTTCTATGATGTCTATATTCATTTCCTAATTTATTAGGTTTAGAACAATCCATATCATCTGAAGAAGAAACTGATCTATGTCTTCCATTCCTATTTTTGCTTTCATTACGTCTGTAATCTTTATATTCCAAAGTTTTTTTATCATTTTGTTTTCTGTTCCCTCGTTCAAGATTATTAGACTTTGGTACATTTTTTTTTTGTTTGTTAATTAGTTTTTCATGGTTGTTTTTTTCATCATCCTCGGAACTTGACTTATCTGTCTTACGTTTGCTTTTGTGTTCTTTTTTTTCTTTATGTTTTGTAATTGACAATATTTTTGCAAGGTCTAGTCCAGCTTTTTCATAGGACCTCAGACGGCTTACAAGTATCATATCTAATTGATGATCCTCAATAGTATGTTTTTCTGGTTTAATATTTTGTTGTTTTTTTAGACGCATTGGATTTTTAAGAATTTTTTGAGTACATTCAAATTCACGCTTCTTTATATTTACCAGTGGATCTTCTAAAATTTTTTTTGTCATGTCAACTTGACTAAATGTATTTTCTGATGGGCATATTTGTGGTGGCAAAATTGTATCTGTTAAACATATACACAAATAAAATAAATGCACAATTAAATACAATACAAAATTTATTATTTTAGTCTAGAGATCTTTTAGATTCTACACATAGACGCCATATATTCAAATAAACATAAAGTGCTCCAGGTTGACATTACCTCCCCTTTCCCATCAAATATCGTTAACTCTCCTTAAAAAAATATACTTTATATACTATATACTTTATGAAGGCACTGTACAGAGTACAAACCAGTATTCTAAATAGATAACAAGGAATTTCTTTACCAAAGTATCTTAAATTGAAATTGGGATATTCAGAATAAAAAGAAGGGATACTTCCCTAACTTAATTGAAGGTTTCCAATCAATATTCAAATGGATATCTTATAACTGTTAATTGGATATCCAAATTTACAACTACAGCATACACAGTAAATCCATTCGTGGATATCATTTGAATGTTTTAAATATGTTTTTGGATGTTCTCTTTTGAAATTTATTATTATTACTTAGAATTACGTTTTTATTAAAAATAAATTTTCCTCCAGAATACTAAAATATAAAAATAGATACGTGGCCCTCAGTTAAACATAAGTAAAAAACAATAAAATATGAATTTTTGTTTTCTCACTCCCTAATTTGATTCAATACTATAAGAAAGTAATTTGGGTTAAATTTGGTCTTGACTTCTCACCCATTTTAAGTACCACATGGGAGTTAAAAATTTGCATAAAAGTGGTTCTACCATTTTTCAAATTAAATTAAAAAACTATAGTACTTAATGTAAAAATGTATAGATCCTTTTTATTTTATATAAAAATTGTATTTATATAATTTTTCATAAATCTATTGTTTCCCAAGGAAAATTTTAAAATACAATATAGGTATTCCATCAATTTATGTTTTACGAACAGTTAAAGATACAATAAAATGTCTTGCATAACAATTATATGTAATTAAATTTCCATAAAAAAAGTTTAAGGAAAAAATTTAATTGGATTGTCCATTTTATTTATATAATAGGATTTATGTATTATTTAAATATGGCTATATTATTTAAGCTATATTACGATAACCGGTCGCCATTATTCAAGTTTATTTTAATAACCATGTGGCATTTAGCTTAGAAATGTAAACAATCTAAATTGTAGAATGTAATTTTTCTAATTGAAATAATATTTAAAGTTCAATTTAATAAACATTTTAGCAAGTCAACTTCTTTTTTTCCAGTTATTTTGTAATAGTTTATGATCTATTGTTGCAAGCAAATTTATAATTTTCAAGAAAATTCTAAATTAAATTTATTAAAATAAAAGTATATGTAACAATTTCATTAGTGTAGTTATCAAAGATCAGCATGGGCCAAACCGGCCGGGCTTATAATTTTTTTTTTTTCGGGCCGGTTATGGGTAGTTCAATGTAACCGGACTTCGGGCCGGGTCTGTAAAAATAACAACTGTTTTTAACAAATTTAGTGTTTTGATTTTCCGTATAATTAAATACGTAAAATATTACACAGTAACGCATAGTCGCAATATGATATTATTATAATATATTGTGTGGTAAACGACGAGATTTTGTTACCAAAATAATATAATAATAAATATGACTGTTCCAGTATGGGTTTTCTCTTTATCTTTTTCACATACCCGCACGATGTATACGAGCGTGGTCCAGGCTTTAAACAAAAAAATTCGGGTGGGGTTTGACTTAAAATAAAAAAATACGGGCCGGGCCTGGGCAGGTATAATATTACAATTTTAGTTTTGGGTCGGATCGAGCCTGAAAAAATTGGCCTGTGCTGATCTCTGGTAGTTATTAGATATATTATTAATTGTAATTTTTATAAAAAAAAAAATTAATTTTTTCGACATATTTATGGGTTAGCAGTATTTGAGATACCTATTGGCTATTAATATTGTAGTAGGCATTAAAGGCAAGGTATATCAAATGCTTGATTTAGAGGATGAAACTGGGTAATGGAGTACACATTATTTTTTCTAATATTTTGATCTCTTCCTCTTTTAAATTTTTTAAGTGAAATGATCAAAATTATGTCTTATGAGTTATGGGCCATAGTATGAGATTAAACAGTTTTGATTAGTGTCTCCTGACATGTGTAATATCTTAATGCCTATACATTTTTGTTATTGTCACTATTTTTGCAAGTGTAAAATAACTGATATGTTTCATGTTTAGAACGCAAGCCTGTTTTTTATAAATAAATAAATACCTAATGTAAAATATTTTTTGAAGAACAAAGTAACTTTGAGTAGGTATTTTAAATGGTAATTATAGAAGTGATATGCAATTTTCCTTATATTTTATTTAAAACCTAATAAGTTAATATAATATAATGATAAATATTAACTTGTCTTTAAATGTTTTTGTTTAAAATAAAAAAGAATATTTATTTATTATTTTGTTATGGAATTTTGAGCGGATTAGGGATGGTATAAGAGGGACAGTCTCAGATAATTAATACAAAATTTGAGTATTCAGGAATACAAATGTTTATTATATTTTTGTATGCCCCTCATAATTTTTTTCACCTTAACCACTGGGTATATCTACCTATTATATTAATTTAATCTTTGTATATTAAATTAACATGAATTATTGTATAACCTAAGGTTTCATGAAACAAGTACATGATAAAAAAAAACCAATAGCTCCTTCGTTCTACTCAGAATCTAAAATTATACTATGCTAAAAATATTAAAGAAATTATGTGCAAGTATTTAATAAGTTACCATTATCTGCATTTTCAATTAATTTTTTATCAACTTTTTTCCCCAGAAGATAATCTTCTTTTTGTATTTTTATACCATCGTACATCCAGTCCATGATGAATAATTATAGTAAACCTAAAATAAAATGCATGTCAAAAATTATAGAAAAGTTTATAAATAAACAAAAAATAAAATAATTTTATATAGGTAGGTACCTACTCACTATTTACTAAATTCCACTCAATGATTTTGTGCTCATATCAATTTAAAACTTAATATATCACGCTATTTAAAAAGTAAAATATGAACCACTTTATAAAAACAAACTATAAAAATCTATTTTGCCTTTTCAACATTTATAAACATAAAATAACATTTATTATGTCCATGTAGTGTTTACATTATTATTATCAAATTTAGTGAAATGATAACAGCAACTTTGATCATTAAGGCAGTTGACGGAGTAACCACTAACCAAAAATAAAATATTGTACCAATATCGTGTTTTATGTCAATATATAATAGATAACATAATATTTATTACGTGTTATTACGGATAACATTATAACAGGCAATTCGTTTTACAATTTATTATACGGTATTTTTTTTATCAGAAAGGACCATGCTGTTTCTATCCACGGTTTACCGGCTTCAAGTGAATTGTACGGTAAAGAACTAAAGAATAAAGATGGGTATTAGGTACATTAGAAGCCAGTTTATCTAAAACAACTCTATTAAGTAGTAAGTACACATTTTATTAGGGATGGGAATTTCGACTCATTTATGGGAGTAGAATCATTCAGTTCAGTTCAATTTAAAGGGTCGACTCGGTAAGTCGACTCCCAGCTCTATTTAATTTTATCGTGATTCAATTCAACTCTCAGCTCCCATCTTTTCGATACAGTAGAAATCTTTTATGAGTTACGACTCTCGGAGAGTCGTACGAATGATTTTGGTTGTTTACGAAAACTGTAAAGTGCAGTAAAGTAGTTCCTATTTATTATTATACAGTCTTGTTATTGTAGTCTATTTTTCTGCTTGAACGTCAGCCGTTATCGCGACCGATCGTTTATTTTAAATATATTGTATTATAGTAGGTGTAAAAATAAATAATTACGACTAACGCAGAATGATAGGAAACACCAGTAAACACTAAACACATACTACATAGTCATATTTATTCGAATATTTTTAACACACACATTTTTGTAGTAGATCGAAAAAAAATAGAAAAGGGGGGAGAGAAAGAGTGAGGGAGGAGAAAGTATCCACGACTTGTGATATGCGAAATTATAATAATGATAGGAGGTATACTTATATTGAAACTATACGTGTAATACAGAGGAACAACACGAAAATAATAAAAACGTAAAATATAATGCATATAGGACGGCCTCCTGCAGAGAAGTAAAAGGGCAATACAATATTAAGATATCCTTTGAGAACGATGTGTGTGTTTTATTTATGGATGATTATATTCGACTTTGACAATGAACTGTCAAACAGTGGCGGAGAAAACGGTCAAATATATAATGCGTTCCCGACCCTCGTAAAATACTAAATCCCTGCCTATTCTTAGTATATGGTAGTATAAAATGTACAAACCTTGCGTAGCTGAAGATCGTTCGATGAGTATATATAAATAATTTAAATTAGACTCAATTAATGTGGATCCAGTTATTGCCACTATCTAGCACATTTATCTATACCTTGAATATTCGTCCTTCTATCGGATTAATAGGATCTGTTCGTATAATTAATTTTACCGCCCCTCTAACCAATGACGAGCTATACGATTCACGTGTCACGATCAAAGGTTGTTTGAGCGGTATAAGTAAAAATACTAGATATTAAGAAGAATGGATGGATATGGATAGAAAAAAACACAGGAGTTATTCTTTATCAGCACCAATGTTTTAAATGGTATTTTCGTGTGATTATTTACATTATCCCTCTAACCAATGACGAGCTATACGATTCACGATCAAAGGTTGTTTGAACAATATAAACTCAAACACTAGATATTGAATTAGGATGGAAAAAAATAATAAATCTCGAGGAAAGTTATGTAAGTGTAAAAAGAAATAAATTTTAGATTTTTGTAAAGTAAGACAAGCAGCTAGAATAACAACGATACACTGAACATTGAATAAAGAGAAATAAAATAGAAAAAAGTGGGCTCAACGTCTGTTACAACACGAACTGAAGGGTCGGCTGTAACATGCGTGAAATTTGCCCAAAAATGTCCCATTCATTACCACCTGAATGCCGTATAACTATCTTACACATATACACAATCCGCGGTACCGTCTGCAACCGTGTATATAGCAGTGTTAGTGTACACTCAGTAGGCAAGAAAAGAACGCTCGCGCTTTGCTTTTGCTTTGCTTGGGTGGGCGACCTATGGGGGTCTGTGGTACTATTCCAGGCGTTAGCCTTTACTAGTGTGGGAAATGAAGAGAGAAATTTTGAGAATTTTATTTAGTTAATCGGAGTCCGTCCATTTGAGGGGACAGGTTAGGGCAGTATTCGCTCTTTGTTCAGTGATTCCTCTGCCTAGGTTCCTAAGGTGGGCCAGGGGGGATTGGGAGTTTTTGTGGAACGTTGCGATGGATTGTTTTTTAATTGAGTATTGGATTTGTTGGGAATTAGTAGAACGCAGTAAAATGTTATTTCTCACGAATGTTGGGAGACCTGTGATTATCCTAAGACCGATGGTTTGTACTGCCTCGATGGATTTCCACTGTGTGTTGGAAACAAAAGGGGCCCATGCTGCGCCTGCGTACGTGAGTACAGGGACATGGGTGGATAGGCCCATAGGGAAAAAGGGATTTTCCCTGTGGGCCCTCATCTATATTTTGTTGGTGGCCCCCTCGGTACCACCCATTTTTATTGTGTTTTAATATACATATTTTTTTTTTTACAATAAAATTAATTCACCATGACGGAGTTATAATTAATATTATTCATTATTATTATTAATATTTTTCAACAACATGATAACACCACGACGAAAAGTCCACAATTTGCTTGTAGATCTTGAATATAATATATATAGTTATTGTCAATTCGTGGAAAACCGAGCAATTAGGACCGCGAACACCGCACGGTCAAGTCCCGATCGATCATGAACCGAACGCATATCGGAAATTATTGGATAGGTAGGTAGGTACCTATTTAATATCTATTTTTAAAACATGTATTATTATTGTCATTTAATTGTACCATTGTTATGCATTATTTTATATTCTTATCCATTTACCGATAAATGACTGATTTCGTCGTGCTTGCGGGAACCGGGTGAAGTGGATGGTTAAAACTTAAAATGGGTTTTACATATTTTGTGAATCGCAAGTTTGCGAAGAAAATGTAGGTATACGTGTTATATTATTTTTTTTTTTTTTATGTTCTATTACTATGTCTTAAAATATTAACTTAATAATATTCCTGTGTGTTTTATATTTTATACAATTTATCATAATATGATACCTACCTATAATATAATTTATAAACTGTTTAGTAATTTAGTAATACAATAATACTTTATATCATGAATAGGGCTAGGAATTGTAGTATTTGCATTTTTTTCATCGTATTCTACCTTTTAAAATAAAAAATTCGATTTATACATGAAATTTTGATACATCAGAGTTCAAATATGAAATTTTTTGTGCCATTTATTTGCATTTTCTTACGATTTTCATAAATTAATGCACTTTTGATATTTTATGCCAGTTTATTAGCTATTGTATATTATATGCTTTTTTTTATCAATTGTAAACGTATTCGACCACATTTTAAAATTTTATTAATAAAGACTAAAATATTTTAGTCTTTATTCATAAAATTTAGATATCTAAATAAACATTTGTATATACATATATATTTTTTTAAATGAAATACTTGTAACTAAATACTAAATAAGTGTGTATTGATAAAAGAAAGTTATCTCTTTGACTGTAAATAAAATTATTTTAGGCACGTCTTGTTTTGGTTGATTTTCAATTTTCATGAATACTAAGAAAATATTATCGATAAATATTTCTTAAAATAGATTCTTAGATACAGGTGATGTGTTGAGCGAGTGGTAAGTAGCGATATCTACACTACACTCTACAGTCATTGTGTAACAATACTATTAGATAAAACAGCATTCTGCGTTTTTCTTCGTGAATCGTGGTTATTGATCAATTTTTAATTTATTAGTTATTGCAGATTTTGTTGTATCATTTTCCTGGCCCTCTACAAAAATCATATAAAAAAAAGTTATAATCTAATATTTTTTTTTGTAACCATGAATAAGCGCAAACACAAATCCGGTTCGACAAAGCGTCAAGAAAAAAAAAAGAACTTTTATTGCAGTGCGCAAGTAATAAAAAACAAAAAAAATTACATTTTTCAAAAGGTAAGTTTAATTAATTTATGTAAAAGTCAAATTTTGAATAAAAATAATAAATATGGGTTAAAATTAAAAAAGATTATTATTCTTTTAAGTAAATATGATGCAATTTTAAAATGTCACCTAGACAAAGTTATAAAAAAAAGTACCAAAAGTCACAATTCAGGATCATCTCAAGTTGGCGGGCTTATTACACTATTGTCAAAGACCACTATTAATTATATTATTGAAGCTATTTGTTAAAAAATCAAATTTGCAATGTCTAAAGAAATTTCAAAGGCTGGTATATATACCGTTCAACTTAACACGACTCAAGATATTTCTGTAGTTGACCAGTGTTCAGTTATTATTCGTTATGTCAGTGGTACTACTATTCATGAAAGATTAGTCGGTATGGTCAAATATACATCTAGTAAAGGAACTGATTTGGTTGAATTAATTTTGAAAGTTTTCAATAGTTTGAACTTGGATCCCAAAAAATGTATTGGTAATGCTACGGACGGAGCAGCAAATATGCAAGGGAAGTATCGTAGATTTTCTGCTCAGCTGAGTAATGTGGCAAAAAAACAAATACATATATGGTGTTACGCCCATGTTCTAAACTTAGTAATTGGTGATGTAACTAATAAAATTCTTCAGTCTATCTGTTTGTTTGGAATACTCAATGGATGTGCTGTTTTTATTAGAGAATCTCATACGCGCATGGATGTATGGACTACTAAAGAAAAAAATAAACGTATATGTTCTATAGGAGAGACTAGATGGTGGTCTAAAGATAGTGCTTTAACTAAAGTTTTTGGTCATTACAACCACCCAGAACCTGGTTTATTCGTGGAACTTTTAACTACATTAATTGAAATTAAAAATAACTCTTCTATTACTGCTGATGCTAGGTATAAAGCATTAGGTATTATAGAAGGTTTATGTAAATATGAAACTATTTTAACAGCTCAAATTTATTTGCGCATTTTTCAAAAAACTACTCCACTTTCCAAGTATTTACAAGGTCGTGGAGTAAATATGATGACATCCTTCCAAATGGTTCAGGCAACACTTGAAGAGCTTAAACTTAATGTACGTGATTTTTCAAGTGTCAAGAAAGCAGCAGACAATTTTGTTACATGGGCAAATAATAAGTTGGAAATAGAAGAAAGTGAAGTAGAAGTTAAAGACAGTTTTCCGGAAATTCGTAAAAAAAAAAGTCACGGCAATTTTCCTATGAATCAGCCGATGATCCACTAGATGATCCTCTGCGTGCATTCGAAGTCAATGTATATAATTTAATTTTTGATACAATAATACAAAGTATTTCATCTAGATTTTCATCGCATGGTCAACTTTATGCAGATTTTTCGTGCCTTGACCCAAATAATTTTCAAGTAGACATGTCTCTACCTACAACAGCATTGTCAAGCATGTATGATAAAATTAGTCATTTTATTCCGGAAATTACTTATGGTGCATTAAGAGATGAATTTACAGACTTCATGTCTTAATGGAGTGAATTTAAAAAGACCATATTTTGTATAAATTATGACTATACTGAATATAACTCTGATGACGAATGTGATGGTAAATTCAATTTTTATTATATATTTATATTTTATTATATATTATATATATTTTTTTAATTATGGTTTTAATTTTAATGGTACTCAAATACAAGTGGTGAAAAAAAATGTCCTCATACTACAGATAGTGGACAGCAGTATTGTGTGGTTTGCGTTTTTAATTTCTTGGTAAAATATAATTTGTACACCAATGCCTATCCTGCCCTCTATATTTGCTACAAGTTATTAATAACTCTTTCGGTGACTCAAGTAAGTTGTGAGCGTAGCTTTTCAAAGTTGAAATACATCAAATCATATTTGAGAAGTAATTTATTACAAGAACACTTGGAAAGTTTTATGCTCATGAGTATTGAGAAAGAATTATTGAATGGAATTAATGCCGATGAAATAATTGACAAGGTGGCTTCTAAAAGTAATGTGTTGAAAAACCTATTATTGTTTTAAAATTAAAATAAATATTAATTAACGATGACTTGTATTATTGTAATAGTTTGTTATGTTTTACTTTTATGTATAGTTATATTCAATCTTGTCAAGTATTCGAATACAAATATTTGGATACTAGTATTTAAATACTTTTTGAAGTA
>JAIPRL010004969.1:0-34846 GCA_025469235.1 Pemphigus obesinymphae
TAGGTAAAATTAGTTTAGTTGGCATTAAATCTTTATTTTCATATGTTCTAAATTGTATTAAAAGTTCATTATTATTTTCAAAATATTGATCTTTTTTAAGAAATATATACATACATTTACTACAATTAATTTTTTTAAATATTTATAACCTAAATACCCTGAAAAATATGTATTGGAGCATTCTTCTAAAGTAAAATTAGATAATTTATTATCTTTAGAAAGATCTGTTATTGAAGTGGAAGGAGATGAATTTAAAGATGATGAGGATATACTATAATTAGAATCATTATCAGACTCTATGTTATTTGTAGTTCCTACAATAGAAGTTGAATTTTCTACTAAGATATTTTGATCATTATCTGCGTCACAATTGCTAGAGTTTGATGGTTTCATTAAATTAATTTTTGAATTTATTCTAAATGTTGTCTTAAATGTTCTTGCAGTGGGGTTTTTATTATACCCCCCTCTTTGTCGATATACAGAAAATGTATTTTCAAGTAAGTCTTGGTTTAACCTAGTAGTTAAAAGATATTCAAATCCAAAATTCTTTTGGTCTTTATACAAATTTAATAGAGCATTTATTGTCCAAACCATACCATCAAAACATGGGGATCGAGTATTACCTTTTTTTGATATTTTTATTAAATTAGAATGCCATTTCTTAGCAGAAGTTAGAAATTCAAAGACACTATTTTCCGCCAAAGCACACCTAAGTGGGTTTTTATCAAATAAAAAATTACTATTAAGAGTATCTAACAAATCATTCATGTGTTTAATAAATGTTGCAGAATCTTTGGCGGTGTTTGATTTTAGCTCTCCTGTGGCCACACAAGTGTGCATTGTTGAGGCTACAGAATTGCTAAATATTTGAAAAGCTAATTTACATTTCATTTTTTGGAATGGACCTGGTCTTATATGGGATTCAGTTAATTTTATTAATGCTCTACTTGTATTACTATTTTTATCTATTTCATATGTTTTAACAATATCTTTAAAAGAAACTATTTTATCCATAAATAAAAAATCTCCCGATAAAAAGTTATAATTTTTAATTAAATGTGGGGCATCATAAATAGCATATATTTTTATTTTATTATCAATATAAAAAACGGTTTTTCTATAGACAAACCAAGGTCACGATATGTTGCTTGATTATTAGTACCCTGATCACACACAACTGCTTTTACATGAAGACCTACTTCCAATAATTTCTCTACCGTTCTTATAATTAATTTATTTAAAATTTTGTGGCTCATTGATGAACCACTTAAAAAATAAGCTACTGGTAGTTTCCAATTAGAATAAAGACCTCTTGCCATAAAAACCGTTACTTGAGTTGCTAATTTATTTGTCCTGCCTAAATGTCCTAGATCTTCAAATCCTTCCACAAAATCCAATACTTTTGAATATTCTAAAAAGGATTTAATTTTCATTTCATCAAATGCTACTATACAGTATTTTTCAGTAAATGTTAAAGTTTGTGTTTTTATTTCAATTTGTTTAAAAAGATTAGAATTATATCTCAGCAAAAATTTTGAGTTTCCAATCCAACGTTTAATAGAAGTTATTCCAGGAAGAATTACTTCCATCTTATTTCTTAAAAATGAATACGTTGTTGGTGATTTATAATATAGATAAAGAGCAAACTTTTTCTCATTTAATGACCATTGTTTTCGAGATGTTGAAGAGTGTAAAGTTTGTATAGTTGTCAAAGCACGAGATGATTGAGAATGATATTTTAAAGAATTAATTAAATGAGCAGTATTAAATTTGTTAAATTTATTTTTTAATCTTAATTTAGATATGGATGAACGTTTATTTTTTAAAAGCCCTTGTTGTAGTTTAATAATGGATTTTAATTTTTTCTTACGTGGTGTATCTTCAACGTCTTTTTCCTTTGAAAACAGTGTTCTTGAAATGTTTTGTATTGGCATTTCTCGTAACATATTTTGAATATCTAAACAATTATAATTATTATATTATATTAATTATGTTAATATAATATTAATATATGCTCTATAATATTATACTATACTAATATAATATATACTATTAAGATATAATATATATATTATATATTATATAATATTATAACATTATAATATTAATTAATATATATATATATAGGTAATTAACACAACGAACATTTAATATAATAATATCTATATTAATAATGTAAAAAATATATATATATATACAAGGATGAACTAATATTTTTAATTTGTTAAGTTAAGTTTAAAGTTACTATTATTTATTGTTCTAACTTTTAGGTTAAAAATGTCTATAATATATAAATACATACCAGGTGATATTATTGGTGAAGGATGAGATAATGGTTTAGATTTGGAAGGTGTACAAAAATTTAAAATTCTTTCTGCAGAATGAACTTTTATCGGAGTTTTTACATGTAATTCTTCATCTGATGAGTCTTCTTTTTTGGGGATTGCTGTTTTTTTCAATCTATTTTTTTTGTCATCAGTGAAATCAGCGTTGTCAAAATGTTTTTCACAAACTACTCTGTTTTTTAAGTTTGCCTCTGAGAGTAAACTTATCTTCTTCTTCTTCTTGAGCTTTTACTGTCCTTGAAGGACTTTCGCTGCCTCTACTTCTTTTTTCTAACTATCTCTGTTAATACTGTCTTCTAAAGTTAAACCCTGGGCGCACTTGTTTAAATTTTCCTTAACCCTGTCTATCCAGCACTGTCTAGGGCGACCCCTAGGTCTTTTTCTATTGAACTTTCCTTCCAGACCTTTCTTTAGAATACCATTTGACCTCCATACATGGCCTGCCCACTCAATTCGTTTACTCATAAGGTACGCGTTGATACCGGGTTTTTGATAAATTTGTTGTACTTTTACATTAGTTCTTCTTCTGTACACTTCATTTTCTAGTATAGGTCCATAAATCCTTTTAAAAACTCTTCTTTCGAAACAAGCCATTTTTTCCTCATTGCCTTTATTAGTCGACCATGTTTCACATGCATATGTTATAACTGGCCATAAGAAATTTGAGTACAGATGTTCCTTTGATCGTCTAGAGAGGAGCTTTGACTTAAACAATTTTTCCAAAGCGTAGTAACCCTTATTAGCGGCTGATATCCTAATTTTAATTTCATTATGCATGTTATTGTATTGATTTATGTTTGCCCCAAGGTATTTGAAATTTTCCACTTGTTGGAAGGTATAGTTTTCTACTACTAGGTCCGAGATATCTCTTGTTCCCCTAGTCATGACTAAATATTTGGTTTTATCCTGATTTACTTCTAGACCCATTGGCTTCGCTGCTTTTAACAAATCATTAGTTCTTATCGCTACATCTTGTCGCGTACTGCCTATTATAACTATATAATTTGCATAGGCCAGGAGTGTACTATTTGACAAAAACTCCATACCTTATCGCATTGGCATTGACCTGATCAATTTCTCAAGCGCTAGGTTAAAAAGAACTGGCGACAAAGCATCACCCTGTTTGAGTCCTGTGCTAACCTCAAAACTTTCAGATGTACTGTTGCCAAACTTCACTTTGCACATTGTATTCGTATATATATATATATAAATTCGCTATGCAAGCAATGTCTTTTTAAGTGTAAGTTAGGTTAGGTTACTAAACAACTTTTTAGTTACCCAAAATAATGTTTAAAATATTTAAATTTCACAGTATGAAGCGTTATCTAATACTTATTTTTTTAAAACTTTAATTTTTTTTAAATTCAACCCTCTTTAAAAAAAAATATATATATATATATATTAAATTTCTTTATGTGGGTCCTTATATGTCTGTTGGGTTTTTAAAAGCCTAACAACACTAAATTAAAAACAATAGTAATTAACTACAAATAAAAATAAATGTATATGAAAGCTTATTACCAATGAATAATAAAAAAGCAAAAGAAAAATATATTAAGATAATTATTATAAACATGAAAAAAATATCAAAAACTTGCGAGTAAAATTTACAAAATCAAAACTATTTAAAAGCTATATATTACATTTGACGTTCTTTTTTCTGGTGCCAAAATAACTAAACTTGACGGTATGCTGCCTCTGGAGCATGTGACATAATATTGTCTATGAGAAAAACAATAAGTCTCTAATTTCGATTCCAGTAATTTTCAACGTTTGACTCTGCGACTTATTTATGGTCATAGCAAAACACTTTTTAACAGGAAATTGTACTCTTTTGAATTGGAATGGATAATCTGATGGTATCATGGGTATGCGAGGAATGAAAACTGATTTACTTTTTACAGATCCAGTAATAAATTTAGTTTTTATCAGATTTTTCTGAAGAGCAAGACGTGTACTATTGCATAACTTAGGTGGGCAAAAATTTCTTAGAAGCATTATTGGAGTACCAACTTTTAAAGTTAGCAAATGTAGTAGTAATCCAAGAGGATTGAGCAAATCAAAATATTCTACTGGATAATTAACTGCATCATTTGCTTTTAATACCGAATTTACAGATCTGTATTCTATGGTTTCTGCTTGAAAAAAATCTAATGACATTTTATTTATTTCTGCTGCTGTATCGTTTGTTTATATTAAAATGGCTCTTTCGTATAAAAAATCCATGGATTTATCCTTCAGAATTTCAATACTAAAATATATATTTTCTATAAGATCTTTTAAAGTATTTACTACTGTACCTAGTCCTGGAGGTATAAGTATTTTTTTTTCAGAATCTGGGTATTTTCCATCTCCTATTTATAAGAGAAATTAAAAAAATTTTAATTTTTTAAAAAAAGCATTAATGTCTCCTCTCAAATGTACTCTCATATATTTGTAAGGGAGAGTTTTTTTTTATTTAAGGCCACAGATACGAATACTTTATGCGTGCTACCACCTCATTAGTGCATGTTCCTCAAAGTAGACTGGTAGTGTTTGCCAAAAATCTCATCAGTAACACTGCAACTCCTAAATTTGAATTTCTCAAATATTTTGGGCAGTTGTTCAAAGATTCCAATCCTTCCTTATGTGGTATTGAGCTTTTATTCAAAATAATGAGCTTACATTTTTCAAAACTTTTTCCATATTTGATTGTTTATTAATGTTACATGTAGTATCGATGGAATTTAGATTTAGTAGTAACTTGAATAGTGAATAAGCTGTTTTTCCTCCATCTAAAAGTGTTGCCGCAATGCTTGATGATGCATCTGCTAAAGTAATTCTATAAGAAGTTCTTACTTTTAGCTAAAAGTTAATTAATCAGTTGAGTTTTTCCAGTTCCACCAAAAACATCTAAAATTATAATTTTTTTTGAATTTGATTCTTTACTGTCTAAAACTTCTTTATAAACCAATATTTGTTTGTCAGTTAAAGAGTCATTTCTCGATACCATCTCGTTCAAAGCATTTATATCATAATTTGTTTCTCTTAATGAATATTGAAAAATTGAAAATGAATATTCTCTATTCTCTAAAAGTCCTCCGGTTCTTGTGGGTGATGGTAAACCATATTCTTTCAAGTTCATACCACCTAGATTTAGAACAAAATATTCAAGCAATACCTAATAATAACCTATTGTATATTTCTTCATTTCTTATAATATTCTCCAGCTGCTGTCTGAATTATTGCTGATGAATATCTTCTGAAAGATTATCTTTATACTTATTCCATAGACTCAATGTATCTGAGGGATAGCAAAATATAAGTATAACACTGAAAAATTCTCGCGTTTTATAAGGTGAACGACATGAAGCTGCTTCTACTAAAGTCATGTCAAGAGTAAAACAGGTAAATATACATCAAAATGATCACTAATAATAATCCCAGTTAGGTATTAAGTAAATGTATCTGTACTAAATTTCGCATTGAGATTTTGGTTGTAATAAACTTAAAATAAAAATGGATTCATTTTACTTGCTGCAACCAATTCCTAATACCAGCATGGGCTGAATGAATTGACATTTCATGGACATAATCTGTAGAAGATAAGAAGTTTTCGCCATTCGAATTGTAAGACATATAAGCGATGTCATTCCAATGAACAGCCACATGCGAAATAATTGCATTTCCTATTTTCTGGCACCTTTCTTAGTCATTAAATAAATTATAAGAAATTGATCGAAAAAGGCAGAATCATCTCCGATGATATGAACAATTATTTTAGGTATCAAAAGGCCATTTACAATAATCTCTTCAATCGACATTTTTAATTCTACATCTAATTAAAATATAAAATATACTACTACTATTAATATCATACTAAATTATGTTACCCAGGCGAATAAAATATAATAGAGTAGCTCAGATTTTTCTCCTATACAATTTACACGTACAATTGTGTTTTTTGCCCTTATCAACATTAAAAACAAATTTTTAAAAAATCCTTTCTTATTGCATGCTTTAACTATGGTTCAAAACCCTGAAAATTTCAATTCGCTAGCTCTCATAGTTTAGGCTGTGTATTTATTATGAGTCAGTCAGTCAGGACCTATTCTTTTATATATATTAGAGGTCTTTATTTCACGCTCTCCTATCACACATCGCCGTAACGCTCTACCATGACATCCAATCGTTACGCGTTTCCGTTACATGCCACCGTAACGCTCTACCATCCCACGCCAACGTTACTCGTTTCCTTTACATGTTGCCATAACGTTTTACCATCACACGTCGATATTACACGTTTCCGTTACTCTCTTCTGTCATACGTCACTTAAGGAGCTTATTCGTAGTTCTGTAGTCAGTATACGAGAGAACGAGAACGAGAAAAAATCATACAGCGGCAAAGGATAAATGTATCGAATTTATCGGCACGTAGGTTTTCCCAGTGTACTTACCTACTTACCTTATTTATACATACTACATACTACATAGTATATACTGTTATATTACGTATATATAATATAAGTATTATATTATATTATGAAATATTTTATTTACACACGAAAAAAAATATCCGTGAATTAATTTCACAGGAAATAAATTCCCGTGATTTCACGTGATTTAAATTCACGGGTTTTAAAATTCTTATATCACGTGATCACGTGAATTAAAATTCCCGTTTAAACCCGAGACCTCTAATATATATATATATATAGATGCAGTATACTATTATATTATACACTATATAAAATCAGTATATTAAAAAAAAAAAATTTCTTCCTCTAAAGTTGTACGTTCGCACGAATCCGTATTCGATGGTTATAAAATACAATATCGAACGTGCTCCGAGCAAAATAATATGCGAGATCGTACGTTAATCAATCGTTTTTGAATACGAGTCGTATCCTCTGCAGGCTGCCGTCGCTTTTGTTTCCATGCATACGACTATGATGTCCACGCGGCGGCGGAAACACTATCCATGATTGCGATCGGAGATTACATTTGAATCGACTGAACGGCACAAAAAACCTCCTGCCTGGCTTCCTTTCAGAATCTTAGAGGTTGCCATTGATTCTCCAGCCGTGTTATTAATGATATCATTATGCGGTGGCGTGCACGATTTCATATAGAGATGGGTCAACGACGGGTTCTTGTGACATTACAAGTAGATATATTGTGTATAGTAGGGGTCCTTAACCTTTTTTGGATCACATACCCTTTTAAAAAATAAAAAAATCATCCATGAAACCACAATAAATTATATTTTTGACCATCAATTTTTCGCAAATTATAATTTAAAACAAAATATACTGTTATATGCCATAGCTATGATAAAGGTAAGTATATAGGTATATATATATATATATATATATTATATATAAGTATATATTAGGTATCTACATTGATGGTATTAAGTCGTACTCGGCGGCAACGGATGGTGGATAGATTAGGTCATAAAATATACGATAGTCGGACGTCTCAATATCTAAATTTATGTTATTTCAACTTTCGACCAAAAGGCGGACGGAAATATAATGATACGTTTAGAAACGATAAAAAATATGGAATGAAACAATTAACGATATGATAAAAAAAAAATAATAATATATATTCGATATGTATTCGTATACACCTCACAAATATAGTATAATTTATATTATTATAATACGTCATGCATCACGATGTCTTTTATAGTATACGCAGTATTTAAATATATATCGTTGTATCGTTATTACATTTGTTAATAGGTATAGGTCGGTGATTTTTTTTTTCAATTTTTCACGTAGGTACGTTATTTGAATGTTTGCAATACATTTTAGAATATTATTTAAAAATGAAATATGGAAATCAAAATTTCAGTTACGGGTTTCAAACGATACGTTTTCGTTTTGTTTTGATCCGCATTCATTTTCGATATTAATCAGTATTTCGTATTTAAACCGGTTTAAAGAAGTCCGACTAAAAATTCAAAATCTTGCTCGTCACGAACCATATTTTTTCCGCCCTGGGCCAAACTTCATTTCTTATAATAGTCATTTGTTCTAACGCCGTATAGTGTACCTGCAATAATTATATACTCGGCCAACATGCACATTACTGGATATATTGTAATTGTATACTGCGATATTAGATACGGTATAGACGTTATAGCGAGTGGGAGCACCGTATAGAGTCGTTATAGAATATTATGACTGTTAACGACATATCGGTTTTCTAAAAATTTGGAGGTAGACATAATTATCATCATCAATAACATTTGACGTCATTACTGTGGGTATAATATGTAAAAATACACTTGGTTTTCGTTTAAAGGAGATCCAACACATTCGTAGGACGTATATTCAATCAACGTTTCTCTTATTATATAATGATAGATGTACTAAAACAATTATTACCTGGTTATGTATTTTGTATTTGACAAGTGAGAATTGGTGTTGTTAATAATTAATGTCATAATTTTCAAGATGTTCTGTTGTGATTTTAATCTCTGACATTGTTGATAATAAACTTATTGTTCGAAGACAATAATTACAATTAATTACCCAATGGTCGTATATAGCAACGATAACCATAATAAATACAGACACTGAACATAATATATGCATATAAAATCAATCAATTTAAAATCAATTCGTTCCGGAAACAACTAATATAATATCCGCGAGTTTTTCAATGTTTTTAGACAACCAGAACACTGAAGGCATGCAACTTAGTATTAGAAAAATATAAGTATACAAAGCCTCGTGATTTTTTTCGGGGACCCCACAAGTACGCTCGTCGAATATCATACACAGGGCCGTTGCTTTAAGACCTAGCAAGAGGACATGTACAGGGACTTAGTAATACCAGTCGAAATTTCAAAGATTCCGAGAAAAATTATAACTATTGTCATTGTTCAATTTTTTTTTTTTTTTGTTTATTTGCCGTTTTCAATGAGATTTATCAATTTTTTGACTGATGAAATTTGCTATGGGCCATGGCTCATACTGCTGATCTACTAAATTGTGGAAGTGTTCAGGTTAAACAATAAATTATTTTAATAAATACGATTCTGAGCTGAGATCAGTGTGGTAAATAAAATCCATGGCAACTTATATTTTTCTTATTTTTGGATTTACGAATATTGGGATTTTTTCTTATAATATTAGTACCTAACTGTTCTTTACGCCTAAGAAAACCCTGAAAATTCGAAAATCCTTTAAAAAATACCTACTAAAACCAATTTTCTATAAAAAAAATTTTTACTTAAAAATCCGGATTGATAACCCTTCTACATGAACATTTTATTACAGAATACGAAAAATTATTATAAACCAATATACTCCATACTTCATTCAGAGTCTAAAAAAGGAAAATAAACAAATTTCTCACTACTTGAACAAGAAAAAAATGATAACCAAAATAAATTAGCCAAAATTTGAGAAAAGAAATAGGTTATTTGAAACTTTATATATTCGGGGTTTCAAATTGTAAGTTAATTCATTAAAAAAATATCATCTAAATAAAACTACATACTGCACGTCTCATACCGAACTATAAATAATCTTTGACCTTGTAACGTTTATTTTAATTCTATTTTATTTCTTTAATATTATTATTATAATAATGAAGGTAACAAAAGTACATAATCACATTTATTCATGGGCATATGAGTTAGTGAAACTATTGATATTTCTTACTTGCATAAATATTAAATTAAAATTGTTATAATTTATTCATTCTACTACAGATAGTTTTTTTATCATTCTGTAAGTCGCACGAGGAACTTAAAGAAATTCAAAAGGTTAAATACCAGGTTGAGTCTATCAAAGAATTTAAAAACCTCATATAAATATATTTTACGAAGTATTAACGAGAGAAAACTTTTTACACGCGTATAATTTTTTTCAAACGTAATACGTATGCTATTATGTTATATATATATATATATATATATATGCACATGCATCAAATGTTGACATGTATTACAACGGGTCAATTATATTTTTCTATAAGGTATTTGATAGTGTGGTTATTTTTTCATTTATTTGAGTAGTATTTTCATTGTCACCCTTTCAAACAAACCATAATTGTATGAAATTTTGATAGTTGAATTTAGAAACATATTAAAATTATCAAAAGTATTAAGGCTAAACGTATTACGTAAACTTTTAACATGTGGTGTGAGTGTATAATATCGTTACCCAAAGACAAAAAAAATACAATTTTTATATAAAAACGCTGGTTAACATAATAAAAATATCATCCAGCTATACATTTTCTTTGAATTATTATTTTAAATTTGAGAAGAAAGTAAAAATTGCGTTTCAAAAACCATATTCTAAGTGCAGTTTAGTAGTCGGTATGTATAATATTATTGAAAAAAAATATAGGTAACCATGGCAACTTTATTTGTTATTTCCCCTATATTTATGAAATATTTCTATTATAAAAGTTAGTTTTTTTATGCTTAAGAAAACTACCGAGAAAATTGGTAAAATTACCTCTTCAAAGTATACCAACTATACTTCGTGTGACGATGGAATGCACCCAATGAATATATATATATATATTACATAGTTAAATGTTTTCGAGCAACATTTTCAATATATTAGACCTAGTTTTTTGAGCGACTATAATAATAAGAATACGCGTGTAAAAATCTGATATATTCCAACTGGAACGTTTTATGTGTCTACATTATTGTCTATATTACCTTGAAAATTCAATTAACATAAAGTTATAGTGCCTATACTATTTGTGTGTTTATGAATTTAGGTAGAATTAAAATTTTTTTAAAAAAATAAAATTTTTTCATGTCGATAAGACAACATCACTTAGTATAATATTTATTATAAATCAATCGATCGACTGTGGGCGTTTCGCCGTTAAATGGATTCACAAATTTATCGATTTGCAATGTAGACAAATTTGGGAAAAACTGTGTTAGTCTGGCTTGACAGTGTATTAACTATTTAGATACACACTCGATTTTTAAGGGGTTTTGTATAGGTAACTTTTATGAAATTTAAAAAAATAAATAAATATACAACAAATCAAAAATATTTAAATATACTTTTTAAGTAAATTAAAAATAGTCTTGTATCACTACCATTTTAAATTGTTGTGAAATCACGATATTTGTTAAAAACCATGATAATGGATTTTTCATTTTTATCAGCTTGAAAATATTGTATTAAGATAAAATAAAACTAAATTATAAAGAACAAAATTATATAGCGACTGATCTGGCCGATTTGTGATAAATTAATTTTTACACGTTTTACGAGCGGTTAAATCAAAAATCAATATTTTAACAGCTCGTAAAACGTGCAAAAATTCATATATCAAAAATCGTCTACATCAGTGGCCGGACGATTTTGTTCACTGATTTAAATAAAAAATACACAAGTACTGAGATATAAACATTGTTAATTGAATTTGTTTTTTATTTCGTATTTCTAACATGTATGTATGAAATGTAAAAAATTTTAATGCAAGTTTTTCGTTGAAAAGTTGTCGGTGTGTCATACTCTTAAGTGTTTTTCAATTATGAAATATTATCGACAACTTTAAAATGAAAACCTAAAATTTATAAAACGTTTTGGACCACGGAACGTTTAGTGAGTTTCAAAATGGACCCCATGGAAACCAGTTGGTGACCCCCGCTGTATATATATACATATATAATATATATATATAGATACGTATACAGTGTTGATTGATTTCTATTTTTATTTTTACACATAAATAGAATGAAGACGGGCGTCGGTGATTTGTATACGAGAAAAAATCGTAGAAACACAAAAGAGTTGACGAAATGCGCGTGCTCTGGGGATATTGGGTCAACGGGTTAATACGGTGCGTGTGTCGAAAGACGTCGGCGGCGGTCCAGACCCTATGGGCAGTAGTATATATACGTTATATATATATATGTGTATTATATATTTTTGTACGTATATGTATAACAGCGAGAAGTATATTTATATCGGCGACGATGGAGGGGCAGGTCGTGCTCTATATGGACCACAATATTATATTATATGATATTGTAATATCACACGGACCGGACCGGAGAACACGCGGAAAGCGGTTTTTTGGTTTATTCGTTTCTTTCGATTTTTTTTTTTTTTTTCATCACGTCATATGTGATACGATACGCGACACGAGTCGAATGAAACAAACGATTTATCGCTACTCGACCGTCCACCGTAATGTAACGCATGTAAAATATCACAATATACGATATTAATTACTCGAAATTACGTATAGGTACTGCGTTCATCAGTGGCAGCTCGTGGACTTTGAAAACGGGAGGGCGATTAAAAACTTTTCTATTTTTGAAAAGCATAGAACACAATAATAATTATGTACCAATTGTATAGGGTATTTATTGAACCAAAATTAAAAACACAAATACATAAATACGTTTTTACGAAAACCGAAAATTACAAAATAATAGAATCTGTAGGTTTCATACTCAAAATTTAATCTTTCATTTCACCAAACAGGTGTTCCAAGTTGTTTTATTTAAATTTTCTGTGAATATGATACTGAATTTTTATCAACTATATTATAATAATTTAATATACACCAATTATAAAGAATAAATAATAAAGAAATATAGAAATTATTGAAATGTGCAAGCAATCACAAACACGAACACAGTAAATACACGTTAATTTTTCCGTATTATTCCGCAGTCCACAATCCACATGCATGTCAACGTCGCCCTAGCGCCGAGCATCCGTTCAATACTCGATAACCGCGCAAATAAATAACAATAGGTATCTATTTTAACCGTGCCATTTCCTACATATTATATTTTTAAACTCCAATTATCACATAGTGTTTTCATAACGATGGAAAATAATTTTTACTTAAAATAATAATATTTTGAAAATGCATTACAATGTAAATATAAATAATTGTTAATATTTAAATCAATATCCAACTTGTTAGTAAATAATTTTTACTACAATTTTACGGGTGAGGGTGGCGATTGCCCCGTCGCCCCTACTCACTGGCGCTTACATATATTTATATATATTTATACGTATGTTATTCTCGGGGACCCGAGAAATTGAATTACGACGACGATAAATAATCCCGTGGCCCCTTTGAGCTCTCTGGCGCACGCGCGTCGTCGTCGTCGTCGTCGTCGTGATTAGGCCGGGGGCGGTACAATAACGCATAATATTATATTTACGAATATTACTGCATAGCGGTGGCGGTTCGTGACGGCGGCCGCACACGTACGGATTACATATTATCATATTGTTACTGAATTGCCCGTAACTGTTATTATTACAATAATAATTATCTATTAGCCGCGTATCGTATATATCGTGTTTATTAGCCGCACTATATAGACAGAAGGTACTTATAATAATATGACTATCTCGTATATAATATATGCTTTAATATAATACCGCACGTAATATTCTAAACGGTTATTAGTTTTGCTTTCGGAAATCTTTTGCGAAAAAAAAAAAAAAAACTAACCGCCGTATAAGAAAATAACGATTGAGAATATATTTACGCGAAATCGCAGTGCAGGTATACCATACACAACGTAATAATCGTATACGCATTATACACGAATATACAATATTGACAGCAATTTCTACCGGTGTTCGTTTTAGCTCCGAAATCGCTTCTTCTCGCGAATCGCGTCTCGGTCGCCTTGAACGTACGAGACCCACGTGTATCTACAGGTCACCGGGATCTAGGTGAACGTCACCGTGCAATTTTCCGAAATGAATCATATTTGCTTTGCGATTTACTATCGGAACAACGAGGAAATCAAATTAATGATAACGCGCGCAGTCTCTCTTTTTTTGTGATCGGTGGACGGGTGGCGGGGATTGTTAAACATAAAACCGTAAACCGTTTTTATGTGCGGTTTTTTTTTTCGATATTTCGTGTACGGTATTCGATTTCTCACAGCCGGAATCGAATATATATACGATCATGTGTGGTACCTATTAAAGTTTTCGGCCCGTGTCGCTTCTGTATAACGTTCTGCGGTTTTACGTTTCTAGACATATAGTTTATAGACACATTATATCAGGGACTAGAATCGAACTAAAATCAACCGGTTCCAGAACCGGAACCCTAAAATATAATTAGAACCGTAACTGGTGCCAGAAACCTTTTATCTAGAACCGAAATTTAATCAAACCCGAAATTATAAAATGGGTTAATATCGGTTCCAAAAACTTTATTTTATTGAAATTTATAAATATGAGATTTTTTTTTTCAAGTGCCTTTACTTTGGATGAAACTTGAATTTTACAAGGAGTTTTAACATTCGTCTTACGTTTGCCCCTGACATGAAAAAAACATAAATATGTATACGTACATATATTTTCAATATTATCACAAAAAATAAAAACAGTTTTATAGGGCTGTTAAAAATTAAAATTGTTGATAGAAACCTATATTAAAGAACAATAAAAATCAACAGATATATATATATATTATATATGTATTTTTTAAGAACCTGTATTAATCGATATTTTTAAGAATACCGATTCCCAAATTCAATTGAAAAATAAAAACCTTAATTTGAACCAAAAACCAAATTTTTATTTTCCAAGAACCTGAACTGGAACCAAAACTGATATTTCGGTTCGGTTCCAATCCCTGCCTTATATTCCCATGGTGTCCGTCCGTCAGTCGGTCCGCAGTTTCTAGTATAATATATAATATAGTTACGATTGTTGATTTGGTTGATTTCATAGATATGTTTTCAATTAAACTTAACGTTTTTGCCACAAGAATGCGCCCAATTTCAGACAATTAAAGTTTGAGGTACATAAATGACCAAATTACAACCGTTTTAAATTTGAAAAAAAAATTTATAAGTAAATGTTTTACGAGTAAATTTCGAGTACAGCTCCAAAGCCTTCCAGCAGTTCTTAGGTTCTTGTGATATAACCAGGCGACAGCTTTATTATTATCTAATAATAATCATAAATCATAAAAATCAAGATTTAAGATAACGCGCAGTCACTATAATGTCTTGACATGAGATGGATGACCATATCGAAAATCATAAATAATATTATGGTATAGGTATCATTTCTAACATCCAATTCAAATGCATTCAATAATTGGTATTCATATACATTCTGGATCCAGACAGCTTAGCAGTATTGATTATATTATGTTCTGTGGTAATAATACCCATGCTTTATAGTAAAATTCCACATGATGGAAATCCATATATTAAAATAAAACATTCCTTAAAACTAATAATTGAAACCATTAAAATCCATACCCATTCCAAATCAGCTGCTTCTAAACTATAAACACTTAATTATTAATAATTAATATAAGCATTATATAGCATATATAAGGTCTTGTCGCCATAGTTTATTATTATCAGAATATATCTAATTTTCTATAGGAGGTATACAGTTACAATACCCACTATAAATCTCTATACGATGTAACTGAAATTCCGGTTTCTAAACTTTTGGACGAGATTAAAAAAAATTTTCTCTTGTTCCGTTATGTAAAACCAAAATGGAGACACGGAGTTGTGTAATAAGTAGAACAAAACGACTCAGATTCAACGATATATTAAACTATTAAACATACCTACTATAGTACAAAACATGTTGAACGGTCGGCGCATAAATTCTCAGACCGCAAAGAATTTCGCGACGGATTCAAGAATTCCGAGTGTAAGAAAAGAACACAAACTTCACGGCTATTATGTATTATTTCCTGGTCACACTAAATATTTATGAATAAACACATTTAAAATTAATTCAGATGCATAAAAAAGTATTAAATTTTACCTAAAAATAAGCGTATACTCAGCTACTATTTATTATATTGTACGTGTCTCGTCTCTTTATATTGCCTATATATTATGTGACGACTGACAATTATGCGATTAAATTTATAATATTTTAATAAATATAATTTTTCGTTTTTGTGAATGCTTAACATTATTAAATGCTCTAAACTGTAAATTTGTTTTAGATTTACACATTGTAGTCTAATGACAATAAGTTTCGGATATTTTTTTTAAATAAATTGGACAGTTTTATAATTATTTTACCTTTTTTTTTAGAATTATATGGAAAAAATATGTACTTATTTTTCAAATAATAAACAATAATTAAAAATAAAAATGAATTCAAAAATATGTAATACTTATAAAATTAAATATTTATATATTTTAAAAAATAACAATATATACATTGACTCGTATAAGTTATATTAATAGATACCTAATATATAATAAAACATATGTGCCTAAAGTATTGAAAAAAAGATTTAAATCAATAACTATAGTTCCAACTATATATAGTTATTATGAAGTTACAATAGTGAATAGGTAATGAAAAATCAAAAAAAAAAATTTTAATTTTTAAAAAATGTTTTTCTGCAAACATCTTTTCCATAATCAAACTTCATCCACCTATATACATACTTTATATTTTATACCTTCCCAAAATAAATTTTTCATTTAATTGGTACTATATATATATTATAATATAGTATATAATGTATGAATATAATATGTTACACCGATAGTTCCGATGACATTAGTTTTATCTTCATCAATTATTATACCTATATTATTGCACTGAAATGCAATATAACGATGTACCAATAGTGTTTCCTGCGCCCATCATCATAGCCTTTATATACGTACCTATACTGATGAAATTTTTTAGATACATTTCAAGAGTATTTTACATCGTGTTTTTTCTATTTCAGCACATTATTTAATTTGAATATTTTTATTTATTTTATAATATTCATAAGAAAAAAAAATAAAATAAATAAAACAATGAAATTGTTTTAGGTGCATTTTTTTTTTTTTTTTTTTTGGATTTTTATGTGTCAGTTTACGAAATAATATCGTATAGTGATATAAATCAGCTGCTGTGCCGGAATTCCGGAAATACATAATAATATTATAATGTCGCGTTCCGTCGATAAAATTTTACATGATACAAATATGGACGTTATTATCGTATATGATATAGGTACTATCGTGATAACATATAATCGCCGGCGATTCAAAAAATACCAGTGGGAAATCGGTGATACAGTACAGTTTAGTACGAGTATTATAAAAAAAAAAAAAAAAAAAAATATACGTCCTACCCAAAATATATATTGTCTATCGTAAACTCGCCGCATACGCGTATACAATATTATCATTTTAGTGATTATAATGTGAACCGGTCGAAAGTAAACAACGGGGGCGGCGTGGCTATCCCGTTCGGACCGCAAAACGTTATGATGCGGCCCAGAAGCGCGCGGCTACCTCTACAATATACCTGCAGCAGCGCCCCGGCCGGTCTGTCGTCGCCGACGGTTGACGCAACCCACGCGGTCGACGGGCGACCGGGCCCGGGGTCGCGTGACCTCTCGCCCGGCCACCGGTCGGCCGTGCGCGCCCGTGCCGTATACAGACACGTCGTCGACTTATCGGGCCCGACGAATATTAATCCGTCCGACACGGGCACGTCACCGACGGTCCGTTTTTTGTTCTTTACACAAACACCGACCGTATTGAATAGCAGCTGTTTCGTCGGCCTGGTTGTCGTATAGGTACTCGTGCGTCCCGTGCACCAGTGACGTAACGAAGAAATGTTTGTCGACATGTACCTATAAAGCCGACCTTATGACAAAATTACACGTTAGTCCAAATCAAACCCGTTTGAATTTTAATCGTTTTGATAATTCATAAAAATGCCATAGGTACTCTTCTCTTATTATTGTGGAGAAAATAAAATGCGTAACAAAAAAAAAAAAACCCCTATGAATAGCACTTCGTTTCACGGACATTATTAAATTTAATTATAATTCAATTTTAATTTCTAAAAAACGATTCTTATAGCCAGGCTCGTCATAATAACGACTGTCACGAGTACATTTTGTAGTTATTTTATACATGAATTCAATATAATATAGGCGAGAGTTTTATAGATAAATTAAAATATTGACCGAGTACAATATTTTGTATACTTGGCCCTATACATATACTGTACACACAGAAGTAAAAAAAAAAACCACGGCTATCAATGGGATATATATATATAATCTATTAAATTAATTATCTAAGTACTGCTGCTATAATTGATGGCCCCTTATTTTTATTTGCTTATCGACTATTTTGTAAATATGAATATTTAAAAAAAAAAAAATACGGATTTCTGGTAAATTCTCAATACTTTTGTGACTGTATATTATTTCATTTATGATTTTCCTTTTTGCCCCGAACAAATGTCAACCTTGCCCTACACTTTGACGTGTATCCAATCAGCAATATTTCTAAACAAAATAATGTCATTTGAAAAAATAAATTTTACTTACCTAATAACTAACAGTTCAATTCGGCCGAATCATTATCATTAAAATAATAATTATTATTACTTTTATTTTAAATTTCTTATCAAAAAAACAAAATCTAAAATAAATAACCACTAAAATTAATTTATAAATTATATAGCTCCTTAATGTACACTTGCAGGAATCTATATCCTTAACGTACAAATTGGTACAGATTGTTGGGGAGACTGCAGTCCCAAATATTTTCATAATTCACAATTTTAATATTGTTAGAAATGTATTAATGCATTTTAATTGTAGTGGGCTTATGTTTAGTTCCAGGGGGCTAAGTCCTCTGAGCCCCCCCCCCTGGAATTTGTGCGATTGCATATTTTTTTCAAATTACTTATAACCTGCTTTCGCCCTACTAAATAGCTAATGTTACGTATACCTTTGTCGTATATGGGGAATTATTCCCCGGGCTAAAATCTCTCGTTCTATAATAATAATTATGTACACAATTATTTATTATTTAAGATTGTGTTATACATTATTGTTATTATAATATACGTGATTCAACTGCCCATAACGAATGATTATTTTGTCCACTGTGACAATAATAACACTTTCTCGTATGTCGTTTATTTATATTTTATCCTTAGTCCGAATGCGAATAATGCGATTCATATATTATTACATAATTTAGGTATATAAACCATATAATATTATGTTCTTCAATTCAGTCGATTGGTCATAGATTAGATGACAATAATATTAAATATATTCACTAATCGATTTAAGTCCGATGACAACAAAATCAAAAGTATATTATTATTTGTTTTATCAGGAACAGAACATTACGAGGAGTGTGTTGAAATCGTTAAGTAGTTGGTTTTGGCATTCCGGGGATGAAAACTCCCAAACTGTATGATTTAATGTAAATAACTGTCACTTTATGCTGTGTTATACGTTTAAAGAAGATACCTATTTTATAAATACAGTTATAATTATTATAATCATTATTTTTATATTATATTCGTTCCAAAATATATCATTAAATTCATTGCTATTTCATTTTCAATGCGATTGTAAATTTTATGATTTTATCCAAACATAATATTTATTTTGTAAATTTTATTTATTATTTCTATAAAAATTAATATTAACTGCAATAGATGAACAAATTTTTTAAATTTTACATTATAGTTTTATTGAAAACGCGTATAGTCATCGATGATAACAACAGTCAAAAAGTGATAATCGTGTGTTCGGTTTAACCCTTTTTTCCACCACATACGAGTATATACGAATAAAATATAAAATAGACATCAATAGGTCCAGATATAGCTTTGTAAATCAGTGTATGATTATTTCATAGGTTTTTTATCAAATAATAATTGTTTTTTGTTTTAAGTGTTTAGTGTTAAAAAATATAAATTATAAATAAAATTATATAAGGATGAGCAATATGTTTATATTAGTATCGACATCGAGATTATTTTCAGTATTGATTTGATACTTTTTGAGGATAATATAAGTATATAACGATAGTGGTTTATATACTTTTCCATTTAATTGTAATATGTTATTTTCATAAAAAACCATACAAAGTTTTAAATTTGTTGAATATTGTGTGAAAATTAATATTTTTCAATTAAAATATGTATATATATATACGTTAAACGTCATTTATTTTAAATACATTATTATAAGTATCTATGCCAGTAAATTAATATGCACTGAAATTGTCAACTTTCTACTACAAGCATTTTGTAGTAGGTATTAAATAATAATTCACCCCTCAATCTTTTCTTTTAAAGGTCAAATTTGAAAAATTTTCTTGGCAGGCGTCTACATCATTAAATTAATCTTTTCTGAAAACTTCAATTTTCTATGACCAGTAGTTGGGCTAGGTATTTGACAAACAATTGTAATCCTCATCTTTTTTTTCCTCTTCCTCCTGAATGGTGTTGCATTTCAAAATATATTTTCTCCGTGGGCGACTATGTGATTAAATAAATATTAAGGAATATTCTCCGGCATCGTTGATCCTTTATTTGAGCTTTTTCTCATTTGAAATGATCAGATATTCTACGTCCTATATATATCTACTGACTACCGTTTCCATATGCTTAATCATCCCCAATAAGTAGGCCGGTAGGTAGTGTATAGGTTATTTAAAGAAGAAAATCCCGTGTTCAAGTTTGGCTCAATTGAAAATTGTTGCATTGAATTTTTCAAGCCTTTCAAATCATATTGAATGTCGAGTTTCAAGTAAAGTGTTAGGTCATGAATTTAAATCAAAAGGATTGGCATCGCCAGTCTCCAATTAAAAGTAATAGCTCCTCAAAATTAGAATTTACTTTACTCGATACTCACCATATGAGGTGTAAGTTCAAAAGTTTGAATTTTTAAACTCAAATTTCAATATACCTAAACCCGTTTACTGCTGTATTTAGGAACATACAAGCATACGGATATTGTTCAAGCTAGTTTCTATTTCACTATTTTTTTTATATATATATTTCTACCACGTTTCCCTAACGCGCATACGATATAATTATAATGGTTTATATAGGTATATAGGACGATAACGAGGCAATAGTAATCATACGCGCCGAGCACACAGAAATGGACATTATGACGTATATTATATACTGCACAGGCGTTGGAATTTCAATTGATGTGTTTGTGTATTCATTTTTATATAACGTTTAAACATTACCAAACACGGGTATTGCACAATTCGGTGTATTGCTGCTATTTTAACCATATCCCCTCGAAACTGATAAACGGAAAATAGGTACGGCCTATATATTGTAATTTGATCGAAAGAAATGAAAAATGTGAAATATTGGTACTATGCAATATTTTGTATTGAATGGTTCTATAAATTTTGATCTACATTTATAATGCCATGAAATATCTATTGAATAATAATTATTTATTTTCAGTAATTTTTTAATTGTAATACCTATATATATATTATATATACATAAATTAGAAAATAAACTTTTAACTAAAATCGTAATTAAAAATAGTACTGATTATGAATTTTACAGTAAAATTATGTAAATATATATTACATTTTTGTTTTTACAAAGATTAAAATCCAATATGTATCAATCAATTATATACCTGACTATATTTAATCCAACGTGATAAATTACAATTATTAGAAAAATAAAATAGAAACTGACGTTACTAACGAATTTCTTAAAAATTTAAGAAACCCTGATTACCATTTAGGGCTAAAAATAAAGTAATGAAATTAACTAGCTAAAATTATGTTTTTTTTTTTAAACAGTTGTAAATGTTCGAGTGTTAAAAATTAATTATTCATTGACTTAACTAGTTACAGTTAAAAGGCTATTCTGATATAATGTAGATAACTTAAATACGTTAATCAAAAAGTGAATTTTATATCCATATTGATATGTAGGTTAGTTTGTACATTGTATTTTTAACATTTTTTCATACATAATAGATAATTAGTTCATTAAAATAATACTTACTTTTAATTTTTTATAGTATTTTTTTATCTAATACAAATATAAATTAAATCACAATTATTTGAAAGAAAAAAATATAACTCGTTATTAACTTATACTCCTAAATATTTTAAACTATATGTTATTAATTGATAAGTTAATAGTATCTATACCAAAGTAAATATATAGCTATGTTAATAAAAACATACTGCATTTTAAACATCACTTGAACTATATTGTAATTGACGCCTACCCATATTGAAGACACACAAATATTACGCGTTCGGGAACGACGGTATATAAATTTTCGGACAATATTTCCAAAATAAAGTAATCTTATATATACATTTTAAGTCTAGCGAATATATAATTGTTTATAAATAATAATTTTTTTTCGGTTCACGGTACACCTTGGCAATTCGAATTGCATATAAATCGCCTTGATATGTGTACCACAGCAGTAATTGTTATGTCCGATTCGTCAAACTAATTTGTTGCGTTCGCACGCGTAACGGTAACGGTTTAACATCAACAACAGTGCATCGATTATATAATATTAATTATTGACTTCATTTTTCGACATTGTTCTTTCTCCAAAATTTCACCAACACGTTTTCGTTCTTTTTAAACTCGTTCGTTACGTCTACGAACGAACTCGCTAAACAAAATAATATATATCTGTATTAAGTGTGGGATGAGATGTCATATACCTATTTCCATCTGATGAAAACGATCAAACGACAAAGATTTAAAGTCATGGATTTGAACAAATTTATTTATCAATACTTATTGAATAGATAAAATACTAATGATCATAAAAAAAATATTGACCAGCCAAATATTGAACGTTACAGAGTTGGACGATAATTTTATTAATCATTTAATCATTTGAAATTTATAATTGTAATGTTCAAATCTCAAAGTAATATAATGATTAAAAATAATCCTGTCAGTGGGGAATGAAATCACTTCTTTCGTTGAACAGTAGTACACTTATTGGTGCAGGATATACTTAAGTTGAAAGTAATGATAAATTAAAAACTATAACCGTAAATTTTTATATTAAATGTTTTATAGTTTGTATGTTTATTTATTTAATGTAAGAACAAACTTTGAATAAATTTAGAGTTACATACGATTCAACTTGTATTAAATGTTCAGATCATAAAACCTAAAATGATCACTTTTAAGTGTTATTACATAAAACTCTTAAAATGTTTAATTTTCTTAAATAGTTTAACATTGGAAAACTATCATTAAAAATATTAATGCACTAAAATCCATACTTGGTGAATAGCAATATTATAACCAAAATATATTGTGCTTCTATTTTTGATCAGTAATATTATTTTGAAATAAAAAATATTGTTATTGAACTTTTCATAGTTATAAATAAAATTGTAACAAACGATTTTCAACATTTTAGTGTACTAAATTTTATTTTTAGTGTACATTTTAAGACTTTAAGATAATTATTTTTGGAATTACAAATAAATAATAAATATTCATAATATATTTTGATAAAAATGAGTTTTCATGAAAATTTTCGATATTTTTCTCTTAATCGCTAAATAACATTGAAAAAACCGAAAAATAATCTGTTTAAAGTATCCACTACCATGAAATGGATAAATATAAAACGTTTGGAACATTTTTCATACTAGTATTTTTGGTTACAACTTAAAAGAAAAAAATATTTTTTTAAACTCATCATTGTAAACCCAATAAATGCCTAGCTTTACTTAGAATCTAATATTGAATGTTAAAAGCATTAAAATTTAATATCATATTATTTTCTAGAAACTCTCGTCGGCTTAATTTGTTATTTTTTGTGCACCTATTAGAGTTTCCAATGAATTATTTTCCTACCTATACATTTTGAAATTACGGTACGAACAATGATTCACGATACTTATACATTATAAATCTCGTTTTTTTTATTGCAATTGTTTGAATCCAGTGGATTAGAAATTCCAAAATATTGATATACATATTTATATAGTAATTACCTATGTGTGTAAAAATGAAATTACTAACGTGACTTTTCATCGAGTGAAAAAATAGTTTCCTATAGAGATTTTCTTAATGTAAATTTGATCCATACGACGTGACATCACTTTGCATATATTATAATAATTTCCTTAAAAATGTTTTCAATAGTCAGACACTTTTGCTCGAATAAAAAAATTAGAGAATAGATGATTTGATAAATATCAAACTATTACTATCGGCTGTTTTCAAACACAAACATTTCGATTATACAACGTAATTTGTACATTGTGTAGAATATAAAATGTTGAATAAGTTGGCCTATCTACTTTTTATAAATAGAATGAAATATGTGCTAAAATTTAGTAATTTATTCGTAAGAAATATTAAATCTTTTTTAAGAATTTGTAAGTCTATAGTTTCTTCCCAATATGAAATAAAACCGAATTTAGGCAAACTACACATAGCCCATTCATGTTGTCCTAAATCTACTTTTGTAATTTGTATATTATCATGAAAACTATCACGAGCTTTTAAAGTTGTGATGTTGGCTCATGCATAATGACATAGAACTTCCAAATATATACCAAATTGATTAATTGGGCTTTAAATTTTGATGATAGGAAGACATTTTGTAATTACAAAATCTAAAAGTAAAAGTAACCAACTAAATATTATTCGTCCAGTTCGAAAAAGTTAGGCGGATCTATACTTTACGAACGTGGATATACATAACATACCATAGTATATAAATATAATTTATTATATAATTATGGTATTTAATGATCAGCCAAATTAAAATTCTTTTTGTGAAGCTTAATTGATTTCCTGCCTCTGATAAGATTATAATACATAACTGATATTTATGGTCATTATAATATAATATTCTTACCAATTATAATATCATTTTCGTCAATTTTCACCTTTATATAAAAATCGTAGGACATTATTTTACACCACGTGTATAAATAGTGGTGCTACTGTTATTACCATGAGCTATATTATAATTAAATTGTGGTGATGTGGCGTTAATAGCAGAATTTGAAATTTGTTTTTATGTGCAAGGTCATATGACTGAAAATAATATAATGTTATAGTATATTATAACATGTGGCAATGGTCAATTAAATGTGTATGGTACAAAAATGTAGTGATTGTTAACTGGGATCCATTTTCACTGAAACCACCGTCCGATTAGTCTTTGTTTCATTTTGCCTGGCTGAACTTCTGTATCACAAACAATAGCCAGAACGCGTTTTCAGCACGACCCACCAGCGTAACTGGAGAAGGGGCTTAGCAGCTCTCTTAAAGCTGATCTGAGCCCACTGTTTTAAGCCGGTTTTAAGTTTTGTGTTTAACTGAATAACATGTTTGGGACGTCACCCAAACCTGACTAAATGAAAATTTACGCTGACGGCACTATGCCGTATGAAAATAGTGTATAATGTTCATATTTTAACAAAACGGAATAAAGTATATAAAAAAGCGTAGTGCATAACAGTGTAATAATAATAGGGTTTCGTATACTAAATCGGTGGTCGGTGGACTCTCTTCGGCGGGTGATGTCAACAGGCGAATTTTCACATGGAGCGTATATATTATTGTACACACGCCGGCAGAATCAGAGCAGTGTGTCCAGTGCATACACTGATAATATACTGTCAACACGTACGCGGTATGTGTTATTCATTGTCGAACCCGCCGCCGCAAACAGATGTTCTCACAGCCCGTCTTCGGAAGTCGGACGGCCGTTTATAATAAAAGTCAAACGGTCGTATGCATTCGTGTGTATATTGTTCTAACACCGTCGCCGACGATGTGACGTGCCCGTAAATCGGCCGACGCGTTTGACGACCGTAATACGATTTTTTTTTCTCTATTTTATACCTACACGTATGATATAATATATTATCAATAGATTATATTACATTTCATATATAATATCTATTACCGGTACATACGGTTTTATACCGTTTTCTGCACACGTCCGACCGTTTTTCGTATCATTGTCGCGCGCAAGCGGTGGTTTGCGCTAGTATATGCGTTTTCAAGTTTTTCGACAAGTCCAAACTATATACACATTGTACATTATATATACGCCTATATATATACAAAACGTCATCGGTCGGTGGTTCGCACCATGTACACGGCCAGGTATTGTAGTCGCATCGTCGTCGATCTGCACAGCTTCCCCGCGCGCGATACACATTACTGGCCGTGGGAACGGATATATATATAACGTATATATATATAGCACGTCTCCGCTCTACATCCATATCGGCCCGGGCAACGGCGACGTATAGACATTGTGGACAGAAAGGGGCGACCGTATATACGATTCCTTCGACGGTCACATCCGTTTTCGTACAATGGAAACGTGCGCGGCGGCGCGCGTAGGCCATACCTCTTAAAAAAAAAAAATAAAAAAATAAAAAACCAATAAATAATTTTCCGTAATGAACGGCTGCGGATCGGAATCGGACGTCGGCTCATTGTCGTACGCAATATTTTAAACGTTACGTGCATCCTATTATCATTACGAAATGCCAGTGTATATAATATAGTGTAATTTCTTTCATAATGCACACGTGCACATTAAATGATACGTAAAGGCGTGTATAAGTTATCCGTTTAAAAGCTACCGGAGGAATGTGGGCGTATCGATGAATGAATTCGTTGCGATCCACGTAAAGTGTACAGTATAATAATAATAATAATATGTCGATAAATATGGTTTATGTAACGAAGGGCATATATAATGTATATATATATATATAATGAGTCATCTTCGTCAATTCAACGAGAATATTTCGCTCTCAAGCCTACATATCGAGCACATCCAGCGTGTACCGGACAGTATATAGACGTGATCAGAAATAATAAAATATACTTACTTCCATATGACGCTGATGAGTTATAGGCATGGCAAAAAAAAAAAATAATAATAATAATAAAACATACTATTACGGTAACGATGAGATCTAGTCGAAACGCCGACAGTCAAAATGCCCATGGTTGACGCTAATAAAACATATTATAAATCATTATTAAAACATGAGACATAGGTATAGGTAATTAATCGGGTTTTAATATAAATTTGATAACACGAAAGTATTAATTAGCGTTGTACTTATAACAACCACTTATAATCTATTAATACTACATTAATGGCGTACATAAAGGACGTGTAAAAATTTAAAATATTGAGTAGGTTCCATCTCGAACATTAACTGCAAAACAATCAGATTTATAGTAATATTATCATAAATAGTCACTGGTATACTCATTATATATGTTAAGATTATTAGTATTTAAGCAGTCGTTTAATAAGGACAATCATGTATAGAAAATCTTCAACACCTTATTATAGATATTTTTAAGCATTTAAATACAATTTAAGAGAAAATTAAAATTGGTCCTGTATCAGTAGCTACCACTTTTTATCATTGTGTATTTATTATATTTGTTAAAAAAAAAAAATTACGTGAAACTACTAAAATGGGTTCTTATAGTGATTTTACAGTAAAAACACCTATTATAAAATCAATTATAAACAAGTGAATATTATTTTGATATTTTAATTGAAGGGCTCACTGAAACAACAGTCCACTTTTATAAATATATCAAAAATACATTTTCCATTGTGTTGAATACAGCATTTCTTTGCGGTTAAAAAATATATATAATGATGCAAATGGACTTATCTGGTGTAATAATTTATGGGCAAAAACCAGACAAGATGGGACTTGTCCGAATTTCACGACGAACATTGGTCATTCTGTAAAACTATTATTTTTTATTTATTATTTATAGTTTTTTATTTTAAGAAATATTTAAACTTAAATTAAATTAAGATTAATGAAAATAGTAAAATAATAATAAAATTAGATAAGTCTATGTTAAGATATGCATGCTGTTATTATCATCTTATATTTTCTATAAGTGATAACTGTAATTTTACAAAACTGTTAAAGATTTATTATTATTGTAATTTACAAAATAAGAAAATATATGAACATTTGAAAATGTAAATATATTTCATGTGCAAAAAGCCAGGTGGTCCATAATACCAAGCTTCAAAAATATATTTGAATTATATTAATTAAATTATAATTATATATACATAATAAATGTTTCTAAAAATAGCTATAACAAAATTTAAAATCAATCTTTAAATGTAATTATTTGTTTTTTAATAAAAAATAATAATTCTATACTAATTTACTATTCTTGTTACTAAGTTTGGATTTAGTTATCTAGTATTGTAGTATTGTAAATTTGTAACAATATTTAATCGAACATGACCTTTCTGAATACTTATTAATAATTAAAATATTGAAACAGTTAATATAAAAGAATAAATATTACCTAGGTATATAAATCACAATTTGTAGGTATATAGACAAATACCTACTAAACTATAGTATTGTATCAGGGTTGAGAATACGATCAAATAATATAAATATTTAAACAATGGTTAAAATATAAATGGTTTAGGATTTAGTATTTAAGATTATTTTAAATCTTTGTGGGTGTAGTCGTACCAATTGTGCTGTGTCTATAGGCAATAAATCGACTTCTTTGTATTATCATTTTTATTATTTGTTTAAAGTTATGTTCATAATATTCTCATGTACACCAATAATACTAGAAACTATACTCGTATATTGTCATTTTTGTTTGTTATAATATTTGATTACATTTCCCCATCGTTCGTTGGCCTACTAAATGTTGTTATTACGAAGACAAAATAATCGTTATCACATAGGCAAATTTTATTGATATCACATTATATTGAGATATTTTAGAAACATATGATAAAAAATTCCGATTAATTAGGAGTGAAAGTACTTCGCACATCGGGCAGGATATTGGTAGTGGAGATACTTAGCTGAAATATGAAACAATGATAAATCATTGCATTTAATAAATAACAATTCTGAGCGAAGTGTATTTTTTTTTATGGAGAGTTAGGGGTAAATGAAAAAATTTTCCATCTAAAGTAAAAAGTACAAATAGTTATAAAGTATCAACAGCACTCAATAGTAATATACGATATAGCTTTATGTTTACTTAATATAAATAAGAAATCGTCACTATTATAGATAGGTACCTTATATTCAAATATATAACATAATATAATATAATAAAAAAGTGAATTATCCTAATATATATATATATATATATATAGTATACTATTATATTAATTATACAATACATATTATTATAATTTACTTTTTTGGATACCAAAATAAAACAAAATTGTAGGAAATGTGAGGAAACCTTAAAGTTCATTCGCATAGCTTAATGCATATTGTATAATGTACGAATAGAGACATATGTATACCTGTACATATGTATATCCATATAAATGTGTAAATGGTGAATGTATGTAAGTCATACATCATACAAAATGTATTTTTTTACGCTAAAGCATACTACTAATCTCTGAAAAGTACTAGCTAGTACCAATTTGCTATTGTTAATATACAAACTCCAAAACTCTGATTAACCAACTCGTGGAAAAGTTGCTCACAGAAAAAATAAAAATCATTGTAAAATAAATAGCGTTCTCGTTCCGCTCTAAATTTAAAATTATGCCAATATGGCAGATCACTATAATATATTTCATGGTTATAAGTTTATTTTAGGAAACTCGAACATTTTTATTCTGTTTTGATTCTATATAAATATTTATCTCTATTGTATATTAAAAGTGTATTTATTTTATAATACTTAGGATTTAAGGAGAGGATGAAGGGGACAAATTTGTTTCAATATTTATTCAATGCCAAAAATAACATTAAAATATATAAATATCATATTAATACAATTTGTCATAATGCATTACCTACAGAAATTAAAATTCCGGATGAAGCTTGGTGTGATAGTAATATATTATATTTAAAATATATTAAAAAATACATATTTTGATAGAAAATTCATAATATAGTTGGTTTTACAGAGAAATTATTTTTAAATCTCCCCCTCCCAAAAAAAAGATATACCACTCTACACCGTATTCTTGGAATATTATGATTATTATTGATTTTCATTTTATAATAGTAATCCTGTATGAGGATTGAAGGGGCCTTATTCCATTATTATTGAAGGGACGACTTATTCCACATCCTGCCTTTTTACATTAATATATTTATATTTTTATATTATTATAATTCAAATTATTATAATGTATTCAATTGGCACAAATAACCCATCACAAAATTATTTTTATTTATACTTTTATAAATAAGAACGATGAAAGAATTGTGTACCTATCGTTTTTTATAATTTGTCGATTTCATGCAGGTACAGATCAAACGAATATAAAAAAAATGCATAGAGAATTGAATATAGTTACCAATCATTAATGAACTTATTGTTATACATGTAAATTAAGTAGATGATCCATCATATATAGTAAAATTTCATGAATACATATATGGTATATGGATATGTATAATATCGTATTGTGACATTCGTTTCTAGTCATAAAATTCTTATTACCATCCACCATCATAAACTCTTGATAGGTTGTCATTTAAATGTTTTGCTTATTTGAATTTCAATCACAAATAGTGAATCAGTGAATTGAATTTTGATTTAATTATTAGTCATTTAAAATTAGATAAAAAACCATTAATTTGTGTTAAAATTCATTTGAATAAAATCAGTATTTATAGGTGTATAATGCATATATATAATATATGTATATAATAATAATATATATATAAAGTGGGAAAAATATTTTTAAAATATATTATATACTTAATATATCGACGTCCGAACAAAATATACTAGTTGTAAGTTGGGTTATAACTGCAGTTAAGTGTTCGTGTCACGTTGAAATAATTCTTTGGCGTATTTCGAATACGTAACAACTGCATGCGTCGTGCAACAGTGTGTTTAATATTTAAAATGATTACAGTGTAGCAATAAATCTAGAAATAGTATTTGGAAACATTATTCAAACGAACTAATAACTCAGAGACAACGACTGAAACGGACATTTTCAAGTAGAACTGGAAGGACAAGTGATTCATTTGACTGTAGGACTGTAGGGCGTTATTACAAGGAAAAACTGCTTTGTCGCTAAGGAAGTTTCAGATTATCGTGACTGTTCGTACGATTGTACATCAAAAAAGTAACCTGAATAATACACTATTAGTGTATATAGTCTGCGCATAGTTCTATAGTTTAGTACAAACGAAAAACCAAAATCGTTTTGAACATTTATTATAATAATTATGGTTAAAAAAGGACACTAGTTTAATCTAGTATTTCTTATATTTAATTTCTCTACAAGTTCATATTTGGCGTTATTAAAAATTAACAATTAAAAACCATTTTGTTTTATAAAAATTAAATTCGATGTAATATAGTATTTAGTTCATATTATTTTATAAATTCGTAACTGTCAAAATATTAAAAGTGTTTTAAGACTGGTAAAAACATATTAAAAAAAATCATCCTGGATTTATTTGAAAAAAAGTCCAACATTATTTAACAAATTATGAAAATTAAATTAAATGCAAAAGTAAAACTATAATAAATCAATAATAAACAACAACTCAAAGTCTATATTTCTATATTAAATTCACGTCATGTAGTCATTTTTAATGCTTTCTACTTAATAATTATTATTTTAGTGCTATAACATGGTAATTAAATAATTATAATATAATTAGTACTACTTGCTATGTGTAAGTGTTGAAAATGTATGTAAAATAATTTTAATTGTTCTATTATTATTATGACACCTTGTCAGTCTTGTCAAGTACTTGAATAAATGTATTTAAATACTTTCAAAAAAATTATTAAAAATTATTTTAAATAAAATTACTATGTATTTGTATTTGAATTTGCTATACTTTAAAGAATATTTTAGTCATAGAATAATACGATATTACAAAATTATAATTTATAGAGAACACACAATTTACAATAAAAATTATAGGTTTGGGTTCTATGATATATTTTATTATTATACAAGTACTATATTGTACGAGTACAAATCTATTAATCATACAACTTTAGTCACTTACAACTCCTGTTACATATATCAAAAGTATATGCTCCTCGTAAGTTTCTCTCAGTGAGGCCCACTAATCTTTTGATATATAAAATAAATAAATAAATAGAATATGCTAAAATTTTTAGTGATATAAAAAATGTAAACCTAATTTTATTTTGACTAGCTTTTTAAAATATGAAAGATAAATAACTCTCTAGAATATTCAGAATGTATTATCATATTGTTCCAGATATATGAATTGACATGAGTTGTCTCTTATTCTGATATGTGAATATAATATTTTGACTATTATTTAATAGATACTTTAATAAACTCTTACTAGATACATAGTAACAAGCCAATGACTTAAAATTATTGAAGTTTAACCTTAATAAAATATATGAATATGGACTGCATCTATTTATACCTTGGTATATTTAAATTTAATGTCCCTTATATAAATTAAAACCTAATGTAAATGAAATGAACAAAACAATATATTTTTTTTATCAAAAATTAGTAGTTATAGATCATTTCATGTTTGTTCATGTTCTCCATTAGAAGATAATTATTTAATATGATATTTCCTATCGTCAATGTTCAGTTCCAGTTTTTGAATAGAATTTTTAAACAGAAAAATGATTTTATTATATAATACGCCTTTCTGTGGCGTGTTTTTAGTAGAAATTATAATATATTAGCTAGAAAATACCCAGCTACACTTGTAACTTTAATTTAATTTCCCATTTCCATCCTTTAATATATATTTTGAACACCACTATTAATATAATTTATGTATTTTACAATAATACTTTCTAAATGTTTGTCAAAATATGTAACTTACTTATATATATATATTTTATCAAAGTAATTTATGACTGAAGTTATAAAGTATCACAACATGTTATTCGGTTTTGTCCTAAAACCATAAACTATTTTTTATTATATAATTATTTACATATTTATATCTGGTATATTAACAGATGTAATAATATTAGGTCCATAACTAATAATAATCGTATCTATATTTATAAATGATTATTATTTTCAAGTATAAATACATTTGTATTAAATTTTTTTTTTAATGTTTGTATCTGTCTATGTACTCCATAAATACAATGATTAGGTAGTTATTCAATTAATTAAATTGGCTTATATTTTTATTACTACCTACAATGTGGATTGTAAAACTATGAAATTCACCCCAAAATCACCGTTATTATATCTGGGCTTCACCCGTCAGAAAATTCCCTTTTTTAAATCTCGTTCATTTTCACCTATTAATGTCCAATATAATAATTATATATATACAATATTCCAATATAATTTTGTCGAAGTTTTTTTTTTATATTAAATCATGACGGATAAAAAATAAATATTGATTAATATCATTAAAATGATTATTAATAGGTACCTACCGTTATTTATATGAAAATTGGAAAATTAACAAAATAATTAAATACATTTTATTATGTTATCAGGTTTGTTATTGATTATATTCTTCCATTTGGATGAATTTTTTCAAAATGTTACTAAAACCCGTCCCAGAACATAAAAAATAAAATAATATAAAAGTAAAATTTGGTTTCGACTGAACCGTACAGATTTCTATTTTATACAAATAAACAACCTTTCGGAGTTATTATAATATATTGTTTAAATACGTAGACCATTATTAATTTGTCAAAATTCAGTTGAAACCATCGATAAATTAAAATAGTATGGGTACTATAGTTGAATGTATTATTAGATTTAAATATTTTATGTGATTTACGACTTGTTATTATTATTATTTTTTGTTAAATATATTTTTCAGAAAGAAGGTTAAATATTTATAATAACATATCTATCTCGAAATTTAAAATAGCCGCAAGTAAGGGGTAGAAGCTATTTATACGGCTACTATACAATACTTTAAATAAGATATATTAAATTTGAAAGTAATGATAAATCATTGCGTTCTATAAAATATTTTTTAGCGGATCTCGGTGTAAATATACGTAACTATAACTGTAAAAAAAAATATTAAATTAAAAACTGTATGGAGCCACCATATAATTTATTTTTGTAATATATATAATAACTTTGATAGTAACCATGGCAACATTATTATTTGTTCATTTATCAAAATGTACAATCATAAAAGACAGTTTTAGTTTTTGATTTCCCTATATAGCAAAAATATAATATTGTATTCATATCTAATCAATATGACTATTCGAATTTGAGTATTGCAGATTATTATTTATCTCAAAAAACACATCATTCTATTTCTCAATATCTAGTATAGATATCATGTAGAGTTCTTATAAATCTAGATACTATATATAGATACTTATAGATCTATATACTATATACAAATTAAGAAATGTATTCAATATTTACTTAAAATATATTATGATAATATATGAAAATATATTATATATGTTGAATATTTAAAACAGTACCATAGACAATTTATAAACCTCTATGACATATTCTATAAATGTCTGATAAACCAAAAAGTCAAATCCTGTTTATTATGTTTAATAGTTTATATATGTATATATTATACTTATGTCTATATATTGAATATCTGAATGTTAATATCCTATGAATAAAAATATAATAATTTTAATAATAATAAAAAAAAAGCCGGTCAGTAGGTTGTGGAAGCACTTCGCTCGTCGGGTGTCAGTATTGGTGGATGCACTTCGCTACTGGGCAGGGTACTTTTGGTGGATGTATTGAATTTGAAAGCA
>JAIPRL010004970.1:0-19106 GCA_025469235.1 Pemphigus obesinymphae
TTGAATTTAGTTAGAGTTAAGTATATTTAACACTGTATAAAATTTTCAGAACATAAAACCGAAAATTACCCCTTTTAGGACTTAAAAACCTCTAAAACTAAAAATGTCTATAAATAGCCCAAAATTTTAAAAAAATTTCAAAAAACTTAATCAACGTAAATATATTACTAAATTAAATATTTGGTAAAAATTTCAAGATTATAAAGTCATTATTTTCGAAATTACGACGAAATTAAAATCCTCGATTTTACAAAATCGTATTTTTTGTAATTTTTTGGTAGTTTTTGCTTACGCATTAAAAAACTATTTTGAAAATCGAAAAATGACCTCTCAAAAGTACCAACTAGATGCAATTTGCTACCGGAAACAGGGTATGAGTGTAAAGATCGGAGCAGTCCTTCTGGTAGTAAATTTGTTAACAGAGAAAAAAAAAAAATAAACATCATTGTAAAACCACTAGCTCCCTCGCTACGCTCAGAATCTAAAATGTGGCTCGATCGTTCCCCCCGGTAAGAAGTAATGGAAAATCTATATACGCGTTTTCAAAATTGTTATCGGAGTACGCATCGTGCCGGACTTTTGGAATTAGAATGAGTAGTTTTTGACCAGAAAAATGGTGGTGTGGAGGCCCCCCCTTAAGTCAATAACGCTCGGTTTTGAAAATAAAATAATAATAACAATAAAAATACAAATACAATAGAATAATCATTTTTTGACTTAAGATACCATGCATTATATTATATGTCTCTGTAACCCACGGTATAGATCTTAAGTCAATAACGCATGGTATACAAATCATAAGGCAACCCTACGACAAATCGTATGTCAAAAACGAAAATTTTTTACTTGATATCTTTATACCATGCGTTAAAGGTATACCATATATTATGTACGCCCCATATAGTTTGTGTATGTGTCCTGCAGGCGCAGACCGGGTTGTGACTTGTGCGGTTACAATAAAACATAGTGACATTATATTTCATGTTAATGATTTTTCCCAAGCCCTTGTCTCCGGTGGTCTACTCGTGCAGGTATATAATACTATAGGGTAGGACATTTATATATACAAGGGCATCTATTAGGGGGGAGGACAAAAGGGCTACATGTCCCCCTGGAATTTTCGTACTTACTTTAAAAAGTGAATAAGATTATTACTAAGACTTTCTTTTTTTTTTTTTTGAGAAGTTTATACGAATGACCTTTTTTCTTTTCTTTTTAAAGTGAAATTTATGAAGTTAATTCCACCCCCCCCCCCCCCGGAGTTTTCCTAGATGGACGTCCTTGTATGCATAGGTAGGAGTATAACTATATACTTATATTGAATTTGAAAGCAATGATAAATCGTTTTTTTCAATAAAACTTATCATTTTGAAAATTTCATGACCAATGTACAATTTATATTGTATAATAGGTAAATACATATTATACGGAAAAATTTCAATATTTCTAGACCATTTATTTTCGGAATTACCAGATTTTTTGTTGGGAGGTGGGGGTAGTTTTAGATTCGTAACTATTGCTTACGACTTGCGTAGCGAGGAATATACCTATTGATTTACAATGATTTGTTTTTTAAAATTGTTATATGTATGTATACTCTTTTTCGGTCTGAACGGTTCAGGGGTGGATTTGAGGGGGCGACTTGGCGATGTGGCGATCGTTCCCTCCTTGGAGTTTTTTTTATCATTATTTGAGGAGTATAAAATTGATTTTGAATTGGAATTAGCATTTTATTTCTCAATTATTCCTACTCGCCCCTCCTTAAATGAGCTTCAGATCCGCCCCTAGAAGGAGTAAAGTAAGAGTTTTCTGGTATAGAGGTTTTTGATAGAATATTCGTTCTAGTTGGATCTTATTATAGAAGTTTTTTTTTTTTTTTCTAAGTAGTTTTCAAAAGCGTAACGAAAAACTACCTTTTATAGGAGAAATATCATGAAAAATTGATATAAATGGGAAAATAATAAATGAACTATAGTCATGGTTACCGAATATATAGATGATATATAATATTTACAACTACTAAAAAAGGCCGAAAATTCTTATTTTTTTTTTAGTAAAATTCCAGAAACTTTAAATTTACACAAAATATTTACTGTTACACTATGTATTTTTATTTATAGTAATGCTCTAATATATACGAGTACATCGAAGTTTCATCCAGAATCGTTTTATTGAAAGATAAATCATTGGTTTCAAGTTCAATACATATAACACCAGTATTCTACCTAATGAGCGAAGTGCTTCCACCCCCTACTGACCGGCTTTTTCTATACGTATTTATCGAAAAATAACCTCTTAAAAATACAACTCTAATGAAATTTACTATCGGAAAATAGATACATACGTAACGATTGAATCATATGTATTTTGGTCTAAATGTTGTTCTTAGAAAAAACAAAATGAACATCATTGTAAAACCGTTAGTTCCGTCGCTCTGCTCCGAATCTAAAATATGATATATTAAATTAAAATTAAATTAGTGCAAACGAAAATATCATAATAACTTATGAGTAGGTACACATCTTGATTTAAAAAAATATATAATTAATTATAATAGGTAATTAGTATATTAGTTCTCTACAAGTCGTTTGGAAATTTAAAAAAAAAAACAATAATTCACTTGGACCAATTTTGAGGACTCGATTGGATCAAAATTTGTTTTTGGACCAACATTTTCTTATCCATTTTATAGGACTTAAGAGACACCTGCTTTTTAAGAGGTTTTGTATATGTAATTTTTATGAAATTTTACGAAAAATAAAAATCCAAAAATTTAAAAATAGTACCATTTTTTATTGTTGTGTACTTGTGTTATCACATATTTTTATAAATCACGGTGACTCACTATTTTCTTAGTAATGATAGAATCAAAATGTAAACAAAATATGAAAGATTAAAATAATATTACCGTGCCCGTGTGTGGAGTTTTTTTTATATATTTATTTCAAATGAAAAAAGTCTAAATCCATGATTAAAAATAGCAAAATTTTCAAATTGAAAAATAAATAAAAAACATTTTCATGTTTATTTATCATCAAATTTTAACTTCGTAATTACCAAAAGAGAAGCTGTAGTTATAGATTGTGAAGGCGTTTTATTTTGGGCTTCCGCTATAATATTCCGCTATATATTATAATAATAATACATAAGTGTAGTGTAACATCCTCTTAAGAGAACGTCACATCCCGATAAATAGACCGTAAGACATATTTCGTACTTCAAGTTTTATATTGGCTAGAATAATTTCAGATAAATATTTCTTATATCAAAAAATATCTGGCAATAGTCACTACATTTTGACAAAGCCATTTTTGTTTGATGTTATATTATATTTTTTATAAGAAATTTTGACTTTTTAAGGATCAACCATTACAAATTAAGATAGGTACTTACAAAAAAAATCCTCTGTTATAAATTAGATAAAGTTCTCTTCTTTTATTTGTGACCTATAATACTATAATAATACTATAATACTACGATTATTCTAAAAGCTATAAAATTTGAAATACTAAGGTATAAGTATAACGTGTTTTTTTTTTAAACAAATATTATTACTACACAACAATAAAAAGTGGTACTAATACGGGAATATTTTGAAACTACTTTTAATATTTATTACAATATTTTTAAATTGTTGAATTTTAATTTTTCTTAAAATTTCATAAAAATTGTACATAAAAACCGATTAAAAACGGGTGTGTGTCGTCCTTTTAAGGTAGGACTGTATATATTCGACATAGCTAATAATTTTGCTCCTCACTAGTATTATTAATTTAATATTTCATGAAATTACATTTAATATTCATTTAAAATGTATTTAATGCTTGTAGGATTGGATTTTATAGAGGGCAACACGTGACATACGAGCAAGCGCTCGTAGCAATCGCTATTATAATTATTTGAGTTTTGAAGAGCATAAAATTAATTTTTTTGCTTTTTATTGTTTTTCAAAACGTTTTCTCGAGTTTTGCTCAATTTTGGTCGAACCTTTGTTTTGTTTGACTTATTAACTTAATTTGTAAACATTTTCCCCACAACTGCACCCTACCCCATTAAACGATCCGCTCCTGAATGCTTATATATTCAGAACCTACACGATCGATTGTTGCAATAAAGTACAGGTTCCACCGTAAGTACCCATATTATAAAATGATTAAATAATGATAATAGCGCCCTATAGCTCGCATATACTTTGAGCAGGCCCTGGGAACATATCAGTAGACCGTATACTATATAGTAGCTCCACATTAATGCCCTTATTGTTTATGTCACTATAAAATGAATATACTAATTAAGTATTGAAAATTGGATGAAAATAAAACCTTTAAAAAGAATAGATTTTTATAAATACCTATACGTATAAAAAAATTATACATTTATATGTGGGTACGGGGAAAGAAAGTTCAAGGTGCATTTTCAAATGCACGCCTTTACGTAAGACTCGAATTATTTAAATGCCCCACAGTCATTTATAATAAGTACATAAGTATAATATGATATATACCATATAATATTGTATGTTATATGTATATAATATATTTCTATATCGTCACTAGTCACTACCTAAATTCATCTGTCTGATAGGATAGTAAATCATCCTGTTCTAAATTAAGTCTACCGTGTTTTCGACACTAGCAGAAAAATGGATTTTCTCTGTAATCATACAGTTTCGAGTTTTTGACTACACAATATAATGTTTTCAATATATTATTGTTATACCCCGATTTACGTCCCGGACCTGGTGACCTGTACCGGTATAATTACGACCACGAACTTCTAATTTTGACAAACTTTCGATTTTCATTTACGTTCTTGATGTGGTGTACTGTGTTGTACCTACACAGACATATTTGTGAACTTTAGTGTAAATATCTTTATTATAGATTTTGAGTAAAGCGATGAATGTTTTGGTTTTATAATGATGTATTTTTTGGCATGTCAGTATACATTTTTTTTTTTTTTTTTTGGAGTAGAAAGAGCCGAGCAGGAGTTTTAGGGAAAAGAGGTTTTAGATAGAAAATTCGTTCTATAGTTGGTACTTTAAAGAGGCCATTTTTCGATTACCCCAGTAGTCTTCTTAAGCGTAATACTACATTTTATATCGAAAGTATTTTATAAGTAAATAACAAATAAAATAATTTTCATGTTTATCAATTTATTTTTTTTTTTTTTAATAACATTATACCAAACTTTGATTAGAATTTTCATTCGATTGCAATGATTTATCTCGCCTTAAAATTTAAAATAATTAAGACTATCCTGTCCGGGGACCGAAGGGACATTGGACCAACTTCCACCATCTTTATTAGGACTTTTTTTTACATACTTATAGTTTTGCAGATACTCGTACTTGATAGTAATGTTATTTTCGATCACACCATTCGGTTTATGTCTAAAGTCAATGGGATGTTTCAGTTTCGTTAATAAACGGTGCTATTTCAATTGTTTATGGTTTACCTACTATATACAATTATAGATATTTTATTGAATATCAATATAAATATTGATATTTGGATATATTATTAAATCCGGAGACTATATAAATATTGATTACAATAGTAAATTCGATTTTATTTTTACTTATAGCGAGTAACGAAAATTATGTATTTTTTACAATATTTTTCTATAGTTTTCTATATATAGGTATACTCGTATAAATATCCGATATTAGTATACCTAGTGATATAATAATCCTAATTTTATTGTGATCGAACCGAACTATTATCATTATTTATTCGAACCACATTAAACTTATAATTTAAACTCAAATCGAATTATTTAGTGTTTGGTTCAAAAAGTTATAATTTTCAGTTCAATTTTTGAACCAAACACTTGGTACAAAGATTGGTACTTGGAGAATAGGTTCAAAAATCTAATAAGAAATAATCCGGTATTACACATTTTTTATACCAATTTTATTCGAATACAAGGCATATCGGTGGATTGCGTGTATTTCGTGTAAATACTAATTGAGAGTATTGTAGACCAAATTATTTTAAATGAAAAATATATTTTTAAAAGTATTATTATAACACTATTGTATTGAAAAAAATAATTTTCCATTTTACTAATGTAAGTACATTAGTACATTTACCCAACTACTAGATCCAATATTTTTAAATAGGGTTCACAAGTTTAAAACCGTAATTCTCTTGACTACCTATACTATCTATGTAAACGTATTTAATTTTATAATGTATATTGATGATATTTTTTTTATTATTATTTTTTTTTTATTAGTTATTATCGATAATGAGCGATCCCTTGGTTAAGTACTTTAAAAGAAAAAACCATTCGAAAATTGCATTTTGGGTGGTGTCCAGAGCGTATATTTATGCAAGATTCGTGATCGGTATGATTATCTATGTATACCAGGAATGGTTGCTCGAAGCCACGTTGTATCATGTACACATAGCTGTGCCACCAAACATAGTCCTTATCATTGCTATTGGTATCTTGTGTTCGGTTCAAATGTTGGCCGCAATCATGGGACCACCAACTTGCGGCTTTGAATTTGATCCTAAACCAGAAGAGATATTTCAATTTGAAAGAATGTTTTGGCCAGAGGTAAGATTTAAAATTAATACTAAAACTTTAAAATTTTAAAATTAAAACAATATAATATATAGAGGTAAAGTATAATATAAAGTATATAAAATATACCTAAAATGTATAGTACCTAAATATTACACTATTGCGTAATAATCTGTATTATAAGACATGCTACCTATGTCTTCATAATATCACTTGTATATATTTTATCACTTATTATACTTCCTAAAATTGATGTTTTCTCTGTTGTTCAGTATATAATTATCCAACACTGGTGATATAATAAATATAATATATATCTGTACAGTGTTAAATGAACTGTTTTTTTTTCTTATCACTAAACAAATATAAACACTTTAAGCACACGAATACCTACTTAAAACATATGTTTACTTACAATCAAAACAGACTTTTTTTTTTTGAACAGCGTATTGTAACATAGATAGCTATGTAAATACACAATATGAATGTTCGATCAAAGAATATATAATATTATCATTCTATATAATGCATCGACGGTATACAATCAATATATTAGTTTCTATATACTCAAATATTGTTTATTGGAATAATAATACTAGCTTATATGGTCGTATAGATATACGAAGGTACTATTATGTTTAAAATACGCATTTATCTAGTTGATGAAATATAAATTGCACATTAAATAATTATAATAATTAACATATTATTATTAAATAGACATTAGACATGCACATAAGTATTTTGTACAACATACCTATTATATTTATATTCAGTGGATGAAAATTGCAGATTCAGATTACAACATTGCACAGCGCATAGGTAATATATTATATATGTTGAAATATTTGAAGTTTAGAACTTTCTGCATATTACTAGTAAAAAAACGGTGCAATAAACGTGTAGAATTTTCCGCAATATATAGGCACCTTTACATAGTTATTACGTAATTCAAATATTCTACTGATAATAATTTAAATGTTACATCGATTATACGTATTTAATTAATTTTTAAATAAAATACATAAACTATAATATAATAATATATCTAATAATACTCGTGTATATATTTATTACAAATCGCTGGGATAGAATGTGGCAGGTATAACTAAATGCAATTTTTACTGAAAAATCTACTTTTTCATAACATCTGATTATAATTTTAAGATAAAAACGAAATTCGTTTATCTATGCTATTAATAATAACAATGAAAAAAATAAAAATAAAAATATAGAAAATACAGAAAAATATTGTAAATATTGTTTAAATCGTCATATTTATTATTTATTAATGCTGCGGTGTAGTTACGTACCTACCTACTGTGCGATATTGATGCGTATTTTCTATAATAATAACCATTATTATTATGAATATTATTTTATAGTTAGTATATTTATTAGTATACTTTATTTCTTTTTTATCAGTTGATAAATTATAAATAGTGATTAAACACGAAAACAATAAATAGGTACTTATTATTTATTATATATAATTTAAGTTATGTATACCTATATAAGGCGAGGAATAAAAAAAAAAAAAAAATTGCGATACCAACACATATACACATGTATACATATATAGATAATAACGCGAATGCTTAATTTAGGTCGTATCACGTGCACATTTTTTATTGGATATATTATAATTATGGTATAATGCACTTTTTTTCGTAGGACAGTACTCTTTTCTTGTTGCACTGTCCTTAAAAATAGTGTCGAGTACATGAAACCGTACTCTTTTTTTTTTTTGAAAATATCACCGGTCAAATACATATATTTTATGATTCGACCTAATGCATATTAGTATGAGATAATGTTTTGCCACTTTGTGATAATAATAATATTATAATATAACACTGTAGCTACTATTATATAGGTACTTAGTATTTTCATCATACCAATGGTGTATTTTGCCCGTGTTCACGGAGGGAGGTTCAAAACCAATGTTTTTATACGTATTGAATACAAATATTATATCTTCTTCTATATATGCAGAATGAAAAATGTTTTACAGTTAGGTAATTACCTATTTCACGAGTGATGGAAAGGGTGCGGGGCAAATGCCCCAACACCCCACCACTTGAAAGACACATCCATAATAAGTTAACCTTGTAATGAAAATATTTCAAATATTTAGTTTTTTCTACGGGATATAAATAGAAATAATAGAGTATTTAGGTAAAACGAAAAAAAAAAAAAATATGCATTGATGGACATGGTTTATATGGGCTACGAGAAACATTATAACATTTATAGTTTACACATTGAGAAATCCCTCCAAGGGAGGGTATTTTTTATTTTAAAGGAGGATAAATTTGAAAATATATACTTTTCTTAGATTTTTATATCTGATTACCATATATATAATGCATAACCAGGATAGTGGCGTGCCTTCAGATTTTTATAGGATAACAAGATATAATAATAATAATAATATTAAATCTAGTTGGTACTTTAAACTTTAGATAAGTAATTATTCAATTATTTAAATTGGGTAGTCGTTATATATCGATCCTCGTTTTAAATTTTTGATGTAAAATACCTGAAATACTTTTTAAATATCAATATTTTTCTTTCCATTTATCAAAATTAGATATATTATAATAATATTGGTATGATTAAAAATGTCGAAGCTTTTGAAACTTTTTAAATTATCAAGTTGTCAATATTTTTATTATTACTAAAACGTATTTCTAAAAAAATAATATGTTAAACATATATAGGTGGAAATGGTAGGGGGGGGGTTGCTAAATGTTCAGTTATTTTAGTTATTTTAACTAAACTCTTCAAAATAATTTAATAGATATTGACTAGGTATATTATATTATACTTGTGATTGTAATTTGTCAATATGAATTATATGAAAAATTTGGTTTTTAGATTCTGAGTGAATCATTATTTTACTTTTTAAGTATTATACATACCCAAATTTCTAGTGCAGAAGGATGACTTAGAGCTCAGATTTAGTGACTTCACAGTTGTAGTCTGATCAATGTATTATACATATCATGGGCCATGTCGAACACAATTCAGAGCTCGTAAAGTGTCCAAGACGAACGCACTCGATATGATCGTGGTCAAATATCATATTCTAAAACTAGTAATTTTGAATTATGACAATTTTTCATATTAAAGAAATGATTTATTCGTGGTTTTTATGGTAAATTATTTATCTTATTATATAAACACATAATTTTATATTAAAATTACTATTCTAAGTATAATTTTTAGTCGTATAAAATTATTTTTAAATATTCATAATATATTAAAAAGTACCTATGTCCATATACCAGGTATATGGGTATATCAGGATATGTATTTAAAATTTAAAATCTCACTCGAGGGAATGATCGAGCCACATTTTTCATTTTCATATTTTATACTATAGTTGAAACCATTTAAGGTTTTCAAAATTTTCAACTTTTTGAACATGAATATATCTTCTAATTAAAAACAATTTTTAAAAAGTGCTTCAATTATTCTCTCTCGTAAATGTTATAGAAAATTCGAATAATTTTTCAAAATTAAAATTGATGTACTAGTTGTGACATTCTGGTGAAGTTAGAATCGTCTATTTAAGTGAAAAATATAAATTTTTTCGTGGTTATAAAATAGATAGCTGACATGTGCATGCGGGTGCGTGTAAGGACTCCCCGTTTACTTTTGATGCGGGTTACTAACACTAATGATCATGTACGCCTCACACTAACACAAAATCGTTCAAAGAAAGTATAATAAATTGCCTAAATAATACTCCTTAGAATCTCGTGGTGTGGAGGTCCCTTAAGGGGCCTCGTGACTGCCGTATTTTAAGTGTAATTTTTTTGTAACTTTTATAGCATTTTTCATTAATCTACAGTGTTCGGAACGTTCATTTAAAAATTGAATTTGTTCTCGTTCACGTTCTAATGTATTAAAAAAAAAAAAACATTCACACTCACGTTTTTTAAAAAATGAACGCGTCCATCTAGTCGTTTATATTAATTAATCAATTATTACCAAAATATATATTTTTCTTATAAGTACTAAAAGATTACCGATTATATTTAAATCTAATGAGGTTTATAGCGAAATCTTAATATAATTTAATTTAATTTGAACGGTCTGAAAATCGTTCAAATTCCTTAAAAATATAAACGTCGTTCATGTTCACGTTCCATTTGACAGAAACGAGTGACGTTCACGTATCGTTCACAAAATATTAACTGAATGCATGGACGTGCGTTCATGAATGTTGTTTTTTCCAAACACTGTTAATCATATGTAAAATATATATGTATATAAATGATTATACAATTGTTAGTACTAGCTAATCTCGAAAATTATAATAGTTATCAATGCCATATTCACACCATAGGTTTGGTTAGGTACTGCCAAGACGCTAAATGTGAAGCCGAAAAAAATTATTTTCTTATGTAATACTGATAAGGCAATATGGATATGGTTGTGGTTTATAGACTCAGAAACTACTCTACCGATTTTGACAAAAAATTCAGAGATTATTCTTAGACATACCAGGGAGATTTAGAGAGAGGCTTAAATCACGTCCGATAGGTGGCGCTTAAGAGGACGGTATACACTCGTTTTTAAGGGGTTGTGTATAGGCAATTTTTAAGAAATTTTTAGAAATATTAAAATATAATGATTTAATAATATTTACATAGAACTTTAAAACAGTTTAAAATTGGTCCCGTGTTTCTACCACTTATATTATTGTGTAATCACGATATTTATTAAATAAACATATTTACGAAAAAGTGTTAAAATGGGGTTTTAAAGTAATTTTAGAGTAAAAATACCTATTATAAAATCAATAAAGAATAACATTTTGGAATGAACCTCATATCGGTTTTTAAATTCGATAATCAAAAAAAAAAAAAAAAAGAAGTAATTGTTGTTTTAAAAAGTAATTTTTTTTACTGTTTTAAGCTTTAATATATATATTTTTTAAGCAATACATGAATAATCCCAAATAAGAATCACTCCAAAATTTCGTTCTCTGTTGATTTTATAATAGGTATTTTAACTCTAAAATCACTTTACGAATCCGTTTTAACAGTTTTGCGTAAACATGTTTTTATCGCTGAAAATCGTCGGTGTACCGTCCCCTTAACAAACTTTAAAGAAAATATTTTTATTGTTTACATGTCATAATATTTCTGTAGTAATTTATTATTTATTGTATTTGATAATATTTCATTTAACACTGAGTCCCTATCATACCGGGCAAAATTGTTCGCGGGCGAATTCAGCTTTAGTTTGTCATAAAAGTTAATTTTAATTTTTAGTAGGTAGTAGTATAGTGTAAGTAATATAGTATACTATTATATTATAAAAAATAATTCAATATATATATACCGTATACATAGGTATAGTAGGTAGGTAGTATATTGGTGCCTACTAGGAATCTATGTCTATACTATATTATGATATTTCAACATTCCACTTTATTTATTGAGTAATATTATTTGCATTCATATGATTATCATGACATTGTAAAATATTATGCACAATAATTGGCCTTCACTAATAACAAGTTGAAGCGCAAATACCTACACTAATACTATATATATATATAACGTAAATAAACATGTGCCTATATAATAATAATATTTACAATAATCTTTATAATTAGGTAAGTCATGATAATCGTTTATTAAAATATTAATTTAATTAAATTATGCGTAAATTTTTCTTCAATACTTGCAAAAAAATTAAAATAAATAAATAAATAAGACGAGCCTATAATAATAATATAATTTTTTTATCACTTTATTTCATCAAAATATTGATATTTCTTCTGGGCTGAAATTTATCTCATAAGAAAATGGATTTCTCAAACTATAGAGACGGTGAAATAGAAGAGCTCATTTTGATTAAACGTATTTAATTGTTTTTTAAGCATCATGCATGGATTTCTTAGCCCTCTTAGAAAAAAATAATGAAAATATGCCACTGTTAGAACTTAGAAGGCATATAGAAAACAAGAAATATTAAAGGGCCTCCACATCACACGATTCTAAGGAGTATTATTTAGGCAATTTATTATACTCGTACTTTCTTTGTACGATTTTGTGTTTGTGTGAGGCGTACATGATCATTAGTGTTAGTGACCCGTATCAAGAGTATACAGGGAGCTATTAAACACATACCTTCGTGCACATGTCAGCATCTATTTTATAACTACGAAAAAATTTACATTTTTCACTCAAATAGACGATTCTAATTTCATTAGAACGTCTCAGAAATGAGTACATAAATTTTAATTTTGAAAAAATTATTCGAACTCTCCATAAAATTTACGAGGGAATACTCGAAGCATTTATTTCAAATTGTTTTTATTTAACTAGATATTTAAGTTCAAAGTGTTGACAACTTTAAATGGTTTTAACTATAGTACAAAATATGAAAACGAAAAATATGACTAGATCATTCCCTTGACTAATTAATGAAAAATCTATATACATTTTCAAAAATGTTATTGAAGTACGCATCGTGCCGGACTCTTGGAATTAGAATAAATATTTTTTGATCAAAAAAATATCGGTGTAGAGGCTCGTTAATACTAAGGTATTGCTGCATTGAACATCTTATGAAAATATCTCTAAATAATCTGTTCCTTTCAAAAGCCCTCAAGGTCTGCGAATTTCGAGTAATGCTATAAGTACAAATAATATGTAGGTATATCATTTATGTACGTTATGCAATAATTTTAAAACATTCCTGTGAATTAAAAAATAATCCGATAAAATATAAGCATCGTTAAAATGTTATTACCTACTTAATTGTCTATTGAAGAACAGTTGAATTGACGTCGTGAATAAAAGTTTAAATATAGAATAGAAATCTAAAAATAAAAATAAAAGGGACGGAGATATCCACTGTTAAAAGTTAATATGTCATACACCCATTTTTAAGGGGTTTTGTATAGGCAATTTTTAGGAATTTAAGAACAATGAAAATCCAACAATTTAAAAAATAGTCTTGTATCATTATCATTTTTTATTGTTGTGTAATTTGTTAAAAAAAACATGCCTACCCAAAATTATGATTACTCGTTTTCTAGTAGAAGTTTAAGAGCAAAAACACCTATTATAAAACGTTAACAACTGCATTTTGGAGGGAACGTCATTCAAATCTAACATTTAAATATATATATTTATTTTTAGTTTTTTAAATGGCTGTAACTTTTTTATAGGTATTATAATAGGTGTTTTTATTCTTAAACCATTGTGAAACGAATTATCCTCATTCTACGTCGACATGTTTTGCACTAGAATTCGGGGGGTATCACGTCCTCTTAAGAATTTGTGGAAGAAAAGAAACGTACTCGCGTTAAATCATGAATTTTCCAAAAAAATAAAAAAATAAATGATATATTATAATGACTGAAAAAACTTTTTGAAATGAGACTCTTAGTGGATCTAAGAAGCGTGGGTGTCGTGAAATTGTACATACTAAAATATACCAATAAATTAGTATTAAATATTAATGATGAGATATTCAGATATTTACAATTTAGATTTCATTATAGCGTTGATTGGATGCAACATTGCAACTACTAAGAGTACACTTGTAATTTTAAATTCCCTTTTTAAATATGGATTTATATATATTATAATATTTTTGAATATAATAATACCTTAATACACATTTGTAAGATAACACAATAGTTAATGTTACAATAGAAAAGTTTATTATAATGCATAAAAATGTACTTATACTTATATTTGATAATTTAATGGATATAATTAGGCTTTTCCTATACAATCACTAATTAGGTTATAATAATTTTGTACGAAATATAAATCATATTATATCTAATTATTCCATTATTTTTATTATATTGTTATTATTATATTATGTAATCATTGTATCAATAATAAATTATATATATGATAAAATCAAAGCTATCTTAAAAAAAAAATATAATAATAATTTTGTAGTAATTCAGAAAATAAATAACGTTCAATTTTACCTAAAGTGTTGTTTAATATTTATCATATTATATTGTTGCTGTAATAAAGTTTTTTTTTTAATAAATTCGCTATATTAGGCTCTACATTGATTGTTGAACATTTGCTGTTTTTTTTCAACAATATTATTTGTATCTATTTTCTTTTAGATTCTGAGTGTAGCGGTGAATATATTGGTTTTACAGTGATGTGTAGAGGGAGTTGATAGTATAGGGAAATTTTCAGAAAAAAGGTTTTTATAACAAAAAAAAATATTATTCTAGTTGGTACTTTTTAGGTCAGTTTTCGATTTTCCCAGTAGTTTTTCTTTACACGCTTAAGACGAAAATGACCGAAAATTATTATAAATAATTATAAATAATAATAATAAAAATATAAATACATGCAATTCTCACTGATATTTGCTATGGCGGTTGTTACTATATGACAGGTACTTAATGTGATGAAATATTCAAAATTTTTTGTTCAAACTATATAATATTATTTATAGTTTGATAATTAAATAGGTATAATTAATATATATTTTTAAATTGGTCTGGTTTAAGTCATGTAGTTAAATAGTTTTAAAATACAATTTGGAACCCGTAATGCCTACTTAGTACCTATATAATAATATATTCTGAGTGGAGCGAGGGATTTCATTGGTTTTACAATACATAATATACATAGGTAATTTATTATATTTTGTTTTTTTGTGTACAATTTTTCGTCCAGAAAATCGTTACATGTGTATTCGCTTTCCGATAGAAATTTTATCAGGAACGTACAGTAAAAAGGTAATTTTTTTACTTTTTCGATAGGGAAAATGCGCGAGGAAAAACTATATTGGAAATGGGTCAAAATTAATATTTTCTCGTAATTCTGAAAATAATGATTCTATAAAACTTGAAGTTTTATAGGTAGGTAGGTATATATTTTACTATATTTTATATTGACTTCATTAATTCATTAATTCATTAATGACTACACTGATAAATCATAAATTGGAAAAATAATATTACACCGAGCTCCGCTCATAATTGTTTTAGCGAATGAAATAATTATCATCGTTTTTAAATTCAATACGTCCACCATCAGTATTCTATCCGGCGAGTGCAGTGCTTTCACCCTTATAACTTGCTTTTTTAAATTAAATTACTCGTTTTTAAAATACTTGTATGACTGTATAGGTATACAAATGTCTATTATATAACTTGTTTTTTTTTTATTATTATTTTTTATTGTGCATTAGCACATGAATAAAACTAAAATTATTAAGTACAAACACAATAAATAAAATTCACATACAACTTTTGTTGTATAATAAAAATGCATTAAATTATATATAATATATTGAAAACATTAAATAGCAAATATCTAAATAAAAATACAATACCTATTAAAGTATTATTTAGTAAAATTGTTTAGTTTGTACTTACATCTTAAACCTTAAAAATAAAAACAGAAAATAATATTTTGATATTTTTCGTTTTTAGTTTTAAATAGAGAGGCACCACATCAGTAAAAAAAATATTTGGAGGTGGGTGACAGTCTTGTGAAGTAGGTATTCAAATACTCATAAATTTATTTGAGTACAATTATTTTAATATATTTTTGTATTCGACTACGTGTTCTGAATACATTTATTTTTTATTTTTATTCTTATTTTCAAATATTTTTTTAGATATATATTTTGGAAAAAATTATAATCTATATGTTATTATTTTAAACGTTTTATCCGCATCAAATAATTATTGGACAATGTGTCTTAATGATGTGTAGTAAAATTGGAATAAATAATATTTTCAAAAATAAAAAAATATTGGTATATCATAAAAAATAACAATACACATAAGTAAAATTTATATATATATATATATTATAAAAAGAAAATGTGTATAGAGTATTCAAAAAAACAACTAGTGTCGACCGTATGTCATCATCAGGTTACATATGATTAATAAAAAACAACTGAAACATTTGTAACCAGATAAAGACTTACGGTCGAAATTAGTTAGTTGTTATCTATATAATCTTTTTTGAGTACTGTAAGTACATTTTCTTTTTTTTATATATTATTTATTTATAATATATATATTAATTTTATTTAAATACCTATATATGGTTATTATTTACAATATAATATAATTATTTTTATTTTTATAAAAGTATTAAATTATTTTCATTAATTAATTTTTAATTTTAAGTATAATATTTTTAACTAAGTGCTTCCATCCCATACTAACTGTCTTTTATATTTATAAATTTTATTATAAATAATAAACATCATATTATTTTGCTTATTATCTGTTATTATATAATATTGCATAAAAATTACATTATATATTCTATTGTGGTTGTTCACCTTTAATCTTTCATTGTGTGTACATCTAATCGAATAGTGCAAATTTCCAAATCTTTATTGGCTAATCATAATTCATAGACATAAATACATTTTATCAACAGGTATAATTTAGCGTTACAACTAAACTATTATTATAATCGATTAGAACAAAATTGTTACGACTTATTGACTCATGTTATAGATAATGCCTATAACTATAAATTATAATAATACGATCAAGTTGAAACCCAATCAGTCGATTTACAGAATTTAAAATGTTTGATCTTCACAAAATAACAATAATAGTTCTGTATTAGTACTTATCATTATAGACTACATTATTAGTCATTACTCATTAGCGTCTTGTGCGAATGGCCATGTATATATTATTGTAGGCCTACCAAATGTAATTTGGCATCTGCAGATGTATCATATTACGTATTTTATTGTCATATATAAATGAGAGCAATTCATAATTTCAAAAATGCAGCAAAGTATTGCATAATTGATGTGCAAGATAGTACGTTTTTCTCACTTTTTAATATACTATGGTAGCTACAATTTTAAAATATTTTACTGTATTTTTGAAATTATGAATTGTTCTCATTCACTCAAAACTCAATCAAATTCATCAAAATTTTTTCTTAATATTATCGATAAGTAATTCTATAGTATGGCTATTTTAAAATTTTTTTTTAAAAAATCCAAAAAAATTTTGGACGATTTTTGAATTTTTTTCTTGCAAGTCTTGCAGAAACAGAGGCCATTAGTCGTATATTTTATTTTTAAAATACGCAGTAAAATAATCGCACTAAATCAAGAATTAGGGCTACTGACTTTCCAATTAATCATACTGTATAAGCACTCCACTGATCACAAACCAAATGGCGAATACCAACGGCCCTTGAACTCTGTATAATTTAGTAGTAATTAACGTATAGATGCTATATGTATTATTAACTATTAGCCAATGCAGTGTTAGTTATTATTATTATTATTTTTTGTTAATTAGTTTTATAATTTATCAAATGGGAAGAATTCTCGGAAATAATAATACTCAAATCTGTTAATATTATGTTGTATAATTACAGTATTTATTTAAGTATACTTTTAATTCGAGAATAATATTTTATAACAATATTGATTATTGTTACGCGTTTTTACTCCATTCTTTTTATATCACTTAATAATATTAAAAAAAAAAATTATTTAACTTAATTCATATAGGTAGCTACTTGAATTAAATTAAAAAAAATTTAAACACTGAACACCTAGGAATGTACCTATATTGGTTTTATACACCTGATAGTATTTTATTGTTTTTGGACATGAGTGTTCTAAAATGTAGACTCGGGAAAAATATCATATCATTGATATTTACCAGTTCTTTTCGAGAAATTTGCCAAAAAAAATTGTAACATTTACAACGCCATATACATTTTTAACTAAATGTATTTTGATTTTTTCCTTAAAGGTATACAGTATATAATTTATAAAATAATCATATTCAATAGAGAAATGGTTATAAATTATGATAGCGTTTTATGAATATGAGTACTTTATTTAGTTATATTTATGGTATACCTTAAACATAATTTAAACAATTAATTTTTTGTTGTAATTAAACATTTTTTTTTTTAGTAAATTTAAAAAAACTAAAATGTTTTTAAGTTTTATTAAGTATGGTATCTACGTCAAGACTCAATAAATTATATTTATATACTTCTCATTGTGTACACTATAAAGAAAACATGCTTATATAATATTATATATATATAATGGTACTAATTCATCAATTTAAAACATCAATTTTATTATATGTTTAATATATACCTATATAAATTACAATCACAAATTATATATTTTTATACTTTGGAACATATATGTTAAAGATCAATTTTATTTTTAATTCATACTATCTAAGAAAATATGAATTAAAAATAATTTAATACAAGATGTAGGTATTTGATTTTCTTAAACCCATTTGTGTAAGATAATACAAATTAGATTTTAATTTTACAATTTTAATATAATATAAATAGGTATTTTTTAAATGGTATACGTTTTAGATTTACTTATTTATTAGACATTTATAAAATAAATAGATACTACATGTACATTGTATATATATATGTATATATATATATATATATATATATATATATATAAAGATAACAAAAACAAATTAAATGTGATAAAACAGTTATTTACACATAAAAATACATATTTATATAGAAAAAGAAAAAGAAGATTTAGAACCAAATAACGCTAAT
>JAIPRL010004970.1:19206-34845 GCA_025469235.1 Pemphigus obesinymphae
TCATTGCAGGTCTCACCACTGCCTTATAAAATTTACCTTTTAACCTAATAGGGATTCTTTTATCACACAGAATACCTGACGCTTCTCTCCACTTTGTCCATCCACACTTAATCCTGTGTTTCATATTTGGTATTAATTTAGTTTCTGGCTAAATTATTTTCAGAATATTATTACAATTTTTAGCCATTTTAGGCAAATTCGCTTTACACACTTAAAATACTACTAAAAAAAAATCATAAAATAACCTCTAACTAAAAATACCAACTATAACGAATTTTATATCAGAATGTTCTTTATCTGAAAATTCCTAATTGACTCAAAATTGTGAATATATATTATATATAAAAAAAAAAAAAAACAACATTGTAAAACTATAATACGCTCAAAATAAAAATAAAAATATACGGCTCGTGGGGGGCCCTCCCCCTAACTACGCCACTGTTTTCAAGTATGTATATAAAACTACACACATTAATATTATTATGCACATAGTTTAAATGAATATACTATAGGCATATACAGATAGATATTTTGACTTTCTCGCAGAGAAAACATTTAGAATATTACCTCGATTTATTGATTAAATTAAAAGAAAAGCTGGTCAAGTAGGGATGGAATATCACTTTGCTTATCGGTACTCTTGGTGGATACGTATATATAGTACATTTTGAGAAAAAAAAACAATTCTGAACGCAGTACTGTTACTGCCAGTAATATTCAGAAACTTATTGGTATGATTAACATTACACCGTAAAAAGAAACGTAAGAAATAATAATGTGTTTGAGCGTCGCTTTACTATAATATGGTTATAAAATCCATGTACTTACAATAGGTACTATAGGTAGGCGTAATATATTATGTGCATACATATAACTATATATAACAACCTATGACTGTCAATTGTATACATTCAGTATCCACTGCAGTACATTTTGTTCCCGAATTTGATTATTTTATTTTTAAACAATATATAGGTATATATATATTGTTGGAAATATCAATCATCTCATACTCAGCAATCTTATAGGAGAAAAATATAAATATTAAAAAGAAAAAGCGTAAAATACAAGGGTAGATATTTAAAAAATAAAATCTAAGTACCTAAATCAGAATTGAATATACTTAATTTCGTATATATTTTCAACCAACATAAAGAAATAATTTTTACTTTAACTTGAAATTATCAATGTTAAAAAATCTATAATTTTCTAAAAAAAATTTTCAAAATTGTATTCAATTAACATAAAAGTTACATTTTTTGTAAAATTACAAGTAGACGATTTTAAGAAGACGCCACACTATCCATTTTCAAGAAATTCTATATAGGTAATTTTTAAGCCATTTTTTGAAAAATGAAAATTCAACAAATAAATAATGTAAAAATACATTTTTAAAGAAATCTAAAAAATAGTTCCATACAGGTATTTAAACCACTTTTGTTGTGTAATCATGACTTTTATTCAAAAACATGTTTACAAAAAATAAGCAAAAAAACGTTTAGAATGGTTTTAGAAGTAATATATAGGTTAAGTTACACCTATTATAAAATATATAATTGGCAAAACTTTGAACTTTTAAGACAACCTCATTGGTGTTTTACAGTACCTACTTAAATTACGAGTATATTGTTCAATATTTTATGTACAAAAAAATGTTGTTTTTTACTCTTTTAAATTACATTAACGTATTTAATAATTAATATTTTATAAAATACCGACGAGATCTTTGAAATATTGTTCTTTATATGTTCGATAATAGATATTTTTTACTTCTAAAATGTTTTTAATTTTGAAAGATATATTGAATTTTTTTTTCGTTGACACGTTTTTAGTATTGAAAATCATTGGTGTGACAACCAAAAAAAAACTTTAAATACCTAGCTATAAAACAAAATTTTCAATAAATTAGACTTTTAAGATTTTTTAAGTGTATCCCAAAATAACAAGATAAAAAACTGAACATTTTATCAGTATAATACTAAATTATACATTAGATGTAACTTTAAAGATTTAAAGATAATTTTTTTCGAACTTACAATGAAATATAATATAAAGTTTGATTTTGATGGAATCCTAATTTTACTGTTTTAATATAGTTTTTCTTTACGCGATTATCGAAAAATCTAAAAATGACCTCCTTAAAGTTCTACCGGAAATAGGATCGCATATAAATTGGATCATGTCTTCTGGTCAAAAAGTTGTTCACAGGAGAATTAAATTTTTTTAAACAAAATTCGCGATTACAAAACAATAAAAATTGATACTAACATGGGAATATTTTTGAACTACTTTTAAAATATATTAAAATATTTTAAAGTTGTTGGATTTTCATTTGTCTTGAATTTTCATACAAATTGTTTACGCAAAACCCTTTGAAAATAGATGTATAGCATCCTCTTAATGAGAAATGTATTGAAAAATAAAATATGATGTGAATAATAGTAGAAAACGCCAGACAAAAAATGTTTTCTCATTTTAATTTTAAAATAACTTTTAAATAACATAATTTTTGTTATGCTGCAGATGGTGGTTCACCCAAAAATTTTGAATGAATATACTGCACAAATTATAGAATATAAATCAAAGAAAATTATTTTTTCTTCAATGAATATAGTATACACGTCTGCTCTTATACGAATAAATTTGTTTTAATAGTTAATATTTTATTCTGATTACAGGACGGTACAGGATCATGGCTGTATGTTTTGGATAGTTTTTTCAGCGTTTGCATAATTGGCTCACTCGTAGTTATCGTTTGGCGAGGTGTTTGGAATCTGATGGACGAATATCTATACCCAGAAGACATGAACACTACGGCCATTTTATCATTGGTAATACATATATTCACAAATTATAATACTTGTTTTCTAATAAAAAAATATACCGCAAAAATAAGTGTTCAACTATTTTAATAGAGTCTGGTAAAATTTAAAGAATTCGATTTAATAAATTCAATATACTTTCCTAGGAGGTGTATATAAAAAATATACAATATTAATACGTAAATTTAAAGTATCTATAAGAATATTACGATAACTTAAATGTATATCAAATCAAGATAAAAGTAATAAAATATTATACAGAAGTAATTTAAATAGTTTTTAATATTCTGTAAATATACGTTTTTAAAGTATATACAAGGTTATATATTATATGGCCCCAAGGTTAGATTAAGACTATTATTTTTATTTTAACTGGGAAAATAATTTTATCTTGTACTCAATTCTTTCATAGTTTCGTAACTAATTTGCGTGATGAGAGAATTGAATTTCACGAACAATAGCTTGCGGCTGCAGTTTAAATATAACCACATTATCTGTTAACTTAAATGTTCAATGATGAACTTGCTTGCTCCGGTTCATCAATACTAGCGAAAAACTCATATTGTTGATCATTTTATCTGACAATGATTTATATATTACTGAAAATATTTATACTAACTGCTTCATTCGATGTTTGATTTAAAATTATTCAGAATTGATACATATATCGGTGGTTATTACTTATTTATAAACAAAAAGGATACAAACATTTTCAGGATATACGAGTGTATATCTCGTATAGTATTTCATATGCAATATATTCTAATCACAATATTTTTTTAAACACTTTCATTAGTTAGATAATTTTTTTATGCTTTTCTAAAATTATCAAAAAAAAATATTTGATCTTGTTGAGATTCTGTATATAAGTACGAAAATTCCTTATATCCCCGTTGAGTTGGTATATTCTTAGTTGTCATAGTTCTAAGGAGTTTGTTGATTTGACATTTGACCATAAATTAAGATAGAGGTGGCGCGTTAGTGTATAATCTTGAGGACTTGACTGCATCTTGGAAAGTGCTACCACCTTCAAAGAATAAAAATCTGTACACATATTTATGATACAATGTACAATAATAATACATAATAACGTTTCAATCTTATCCAATCTATACAATGTGATCTAGTGTAAGATGATCATACCCATACTTCCCGCATTTTTGTAGGATTGTTCCGTTTTTTAGGATTGCGTCCCGTTGTCTTGACAAACCTTAAGCGGAACGCTTTTTGTCCCGATTTTGAAAGTAATGTCCCGTTTTTTTTCATCGAGGAAAGATTACGAATAACTTTTTTTTTTTTTTGTTTACTTACCGTTTTCCATATCATACTATAGCGGCAATATATGCATGATAACGAAAAGCAATAACACTGTAATACTAGTTTTTATTGAATATGATCACACATGTTCAGAAGTTATACACTAAATCACTGGTTGAATTTTTCCCACTGGAGAATCAGTTTGGTGGTCACTAAATCCTAATTCGTGGCTTACAGTCACCAAATCGTAATTCGTGGCTTACACAGTCGATATAGGGAACTGCCACCCTTACATTATTCTATATGCATTCGACCGTCTTTACAATTTGTTATCATATAGTTTAGAGATAGATAGAAACCGAAAAATCTAACTACAAAATGTATATCATATTAGGTATAATATATGCTATTTATTTTATACTTGTGAATGCATTATATTATTTGACTTTCGTATGTAAAATATTATACAATTAAAAGTAATAAAAATACAAATACAATGTAATAAAAATTTGTACAATAAAAATATTTAAATAAAAAAACAAATTGTTATAAAAATTATTGTGATTTATGAAATTAGTTTATCTTTTTTTTTTTATATTAAAATTAACTAAAACTACGTATAGAAAACGAGAATTTAGTACACTCGCAGAGTAGGCTTTTCCTAATTTTTTTTAAAGAAAATTTATAATTTTAACAAGATCTGTAAAAATAATGATTATTATTATTATTTTTTTTTTTTGTTTCGTCATTTTATCTACAATAATAAAAATATAATTAATTTTAAATATATTTTTCAATTATTTTTAAACCATAAATTATTTTTCTATTTGGGCATTTTTTGATTACAATTTTTATTTTTTTAAGTACATATTTTTTAGAGTTTTTAGACAATAAATTGATTTTTTGAGGATTATTTTTGATTTAGTCTTTTAGCTGGTATTGACATCCGAGTTCTAGTTCAGTTAGTTTCAGTTAGTTCTAGTTCAACAAGTAGGTGTATGTTTTTCTAAAATAGAATTGATCAATAAATAATTAATTTATCAATTTTTATTATGCTGTTAATTTAATAATAGAAAAACTTTAGTGCTGATAACTTATTTCAATTGTATATCGCTTATTATTACTATCATTAATAATTAATATAATTATTGTATTAACGATATTATATATAAAATGTTCAAAAAACCATACCTATAACAACTGTACATTTATTTATTTATCTATATAACTATAGAGATACGAGAAAATATTAAGCATTTTAATAGAAAGCTGTACGTAAATATGTAATATTTTTCTTATACGTATACTCTATAAGTCAGTAGCATTTAAGAAATGTATTACCTTTCGTTAAAAATAACGTATTTACTTAATGAAAATAATATTACGTTTAACTTTTGTTTAATTGGTCTTTTCCGTGTAGGCACTATTTTTTGATTAATCGTCGTCGTAGTTTATTTATTATTAAATGATTTTGAGCCACACACGTTTAACTTTCATCTTCATTTTATGTTTGCATACATTACCCATAGTACGTTTAAAAACTATAAGCAAATTGTATACTGACCAACCCACTGTCAAAGTTTTTTGGTACGAAATCAATAATTTTTTTGGAAAGTATTCTTTAATTAATATTGTGTCTTTATTCATATATATTTAAGTATTTTTTATAGATCAAGATCTGAAATTAAATCAAAACTAAAATTAGATTATAAGATTGATTGTAATCATCTACCTATTCATTTATTAATTATACGTAAAACATTAACCATTATTATAACTACTTAAAGGTAATTAAAATTTATTTAACCCAAATACTTCAAAATTTTGCTTAAATTTTCTCTTTAGCAAGTATCCTTCTGTTTATAATAATTAATAATAATGTTACCAAATATAACATACAAACAAAATAAAAAATATAACAAAAAAAAACTTTAAAATTTACAAATACACATATTATAGGTACCTACTTTATTTTTTTTTTTTACACAAAACTTGTCTACACGTTGTGTTACCTAACACGCAATCCTTGCAAAAAATTTTGCCCCTAGTCTACTGGATTTCAATCAACATTAATGCATCACATTCGCATGTTTCATGGTTTAATATTTACCATTTCAAATCCACATCCACATATAATATATATTTTAGTTTTTACGGCACTTCGTATGAAAAAATAGATCAAGACACTGAAAAATATGTTAAATCGTATCAACAAAAAAAATATTACGTTTAACGTAGAAGTGAGAAATCAAATGACATCTGATGGGATACCTGTATAAATATTAAGCTTATAAGAAGATGTGTTTAATATATTTTATATGAACACGTATGAATTTACGGAAGTCAACGATAATGAGAAAGGAACGTATGTCGAACAATTGGAATCATTATATATAAAACATCCACGTCAAGACAAAGGGAATATTTAATGATTCATTAATGTCGTCAGACATAAGGTCAGTATATTTACATCATAACAATTTTAAATTATCATCTATAAACATATATATGTTTTACGGAAGATTTAACAACTCGTACACGTTAAAAGATCAATTTGAGTCAATAATATATACAAATACAACATTAGATGATGCACATAAAAAGGACTATTGAAAGTAAAGTTTTTCTAATTTTGCAGATAAAGCAATCACATCGATGTCATCAACGAATTAGTATGGTCATTATTAACGAGTAGATTTGATAATATGAGACTTATCATCCAAACGTATTTGCAAAAACTATTCCATCGACCTCTTTTTTTAAATAAATCTGAAACATTCAAAAGACTGATGTGAAAAATAAACATCTTAGTGCATTAAAAGTGTTAAAAATACCAGTTGGTCAATGGGATGCGATAATAGAATATTTAGTATCATCGAGATTACCAAACCATGTATAGAAAAGCTGGGAAATTGAAACCTCTCTATAGGTTGGTTTATCTGTATGACACACATTGTATGGATTCGTTGAATCTAGATTCTATGAATGGATATCTTAGAATATAATAAGCCCAATACCACTATAAACCCATTACATAGTATGTTACATTCACCAAATAATTTTACTGTATTACTTTCTACAGCAAGATGTATCTAAAAATAAAGCTATGTAGGACTTTATTAAAATCTGCATCACAATCTCATTTTTACTGTTTACCAGTTCATTGGCTAAACGATTTAGGACTACATTGTGTAACACAAAATATAATAACTGTTTAAGGTGTATCTGCCTTTAGAGATCCATTACTGAGAAAGAAGATGAATATGTGTCATCAAGAATTACAAATAAGAAATTCTTGCAAACTGCTCTCTTAACACCACATTTACAGTCAAATTATGAACTATTGTTGGTAATATTGATTTATTTATCAATGCTGAACTATTTTTGAAATTATTATTAAAATATAATTAAAAAGGCCAATAAATACTCTGTATTTGGTTGAATAGTATCAGGTAAATATCCAGTACACCCTACTTATATCGATTGTTGTGAACTATCATTCAACAGCATCAGTTGACACAGTTATTGAACAATTCTAAGAGCAAACAAAGCCTTTACGAACGAGCATTTACAATCAAAACATAAGAATTTGATTCTGCCAAGAGCTGATCAACAACCTATTTTCTATCTTCCACATCATCATTTATGCAAACCGACCAACACTATAACAAAACTGCATGTGATTTTCGATGATTCTTGTATTTATTATTTTGAATAATATAAAGCACACAGCCACAATACCAAAAGTTTTGTTATAATATAATGATTGCGATATATTGTATATATTATATTTCTTTAATATAAAATATTAATAATTATGTACGTTACTACTAAAAAAACAATATACTATTGATATTATATTATATCAATAAACAAATACGAGTGCGTTATACGAAAGTATGTTTACAAAAAATAAATAAAGATATAATAATTCATATCTTAATACTACACTATATACTCACTGGAATGCGACCCGTATACGCTTCCTCGTAGTACGCCCTGGTAACGATTATACAACCAAACATTGGCTGGACTACTGTTGTTATTGGTGACTCTTCACCAAAAAAATCGACAAATATGGTCCTTTTACATTGGAAAAAATCAATGAATCAATACTTAAGATAAAAACTGAAAAATCGGCAGAAATTGACAAAATCTAACCCGAATTCATAAAACACACTGGACTAAGAATAAGAGTATGGCTCACAAAGTTCTTTAATAATAATATACTGACAAACACAATAATCCAAGGAGAAATTTAAAAAAAATCTAAAATCATAGCAGTATGCAAACCTGGAACTCTCTTCAATCTATAAATTAGCGTGAAAATTTACATATGTTGATGACATATACTCAACACAAACATTTTTAAAACAATGAAGAAATATACTCAATAATGAACTGGAAAAACTCACAGATTCTTTCAACGGTGACGCCTTAAGCCAAACATACATACAACGGAAGTCACAACTTTCCACACAAATAACAGATTAGCAAAATACTATCCAACTATCACATTCGGTAACCAAATACTAAAATATAATCCCACCCCAAACATATCTTGGAGTTACATTTGACAGAGCACTTACGTAGAAAAATCACCTACAAAATATCACCTCAAAAATTAGGACAAGGAATAACATCATTCAAAAGCTGGCTGGCTCAATTTGGAAAGCCTTGACTGAACCCCTTAGGATATTCACATTATCTTTAGTCTACTGGGCTACTGAATATGCTACTCCTGTAGTCTTGTCTGGCTAAATAGTACACACTGTTCTAAAATAGATGTACAATTACTATTACTCTACTATGAGTATCATTACAGGATCAATAAAAACTACTCCTAGTCAATAGCTCCCAGTTCTATGTAACATTCACTCACCTCATATTCAACACTCGACAGCTTCTACAAGAGAATGGACTAAGTATACACGTAATGATAAACTGCCAATCATCAATATATCCCCACGAATCGTACTCTGAGACTCAAGCACCTGTCTTTACACAAACAACGAGAAGGGGTATCTTAAACAGAATCTGAACTGGACACGGAAGAAGTGGAGAAATGTTATTGATTCTTGTGAATGTGGCGTTCCATCTCAAACAATGGACGAGATTCACAATGTCTCGAATAAAGCTTTGACCTGACTTAGATCACTTGACCTTCTCTTATAGAAAAGTAATCATACTACTTAGATATATAAGCTTCTTTGTTACCATAATATGTTTCGACTTATTTTATTTTATCTTACATTATTTTAATTAAGTTTATTAATTTTTGTTAACTTTATTGAGTTATAATGCTTGTTTAGACACCATACGATAAATAAATAATATACGCCGATAAATACGTGTTATTGCGTTTCGTACTACCTATAACGTGGAGAGGGTGGCGGTTTACAGATACATTTTCATGCAACTCATAAACTTAATAACATTGTTAACAAAGTATCAACTGTTGTCAGAGATTGCACATAACTATAATAATCCTTGCAGTTGGTTAGCTTCTGTAATAGTTATGACAAAATTATTAATACAACAATTTCGGTTAAAGGAACTTGGTTGAGATGACTGTGTATCAGATTAATCTTGAAAACTTGGATAAACAATAAACAATCCTATAAATATTTTTGTGATTTATTTTATGAACGTCTTTAATAAATACTCTTGAGATTACACACCACATAAATAGTGTTTGTACTAAGATACACCTACACGTTACATGGATTCTGTGACAGCTCGGAGAGAGTTTATGCTACAGCTACGTATTTATATGATATATACGTGTCTTGATCAAATGTACAATCTACTTTAATCACTAAACATAAGCTCTAAACAAAATATTACAAAAAATGGTAAAATGTACAAATGATTTCTTCATACAAAACCTGTTTACATGTGTTTTAAAAAAAATAAAACACCCTATCTTTGCAAATACCTTCAAATAACACTTTACAATCCATGCCCTCTCTTATAGTCTCTTCCCAATAACTATATCTCTATCTCATCGGCTATGCTAACTTACCAGTTTAATTTCTATATCTTAGAATTTAAATTATAATTGTCTATACGATATACTATATCGGTACTAACCCAGTATTAAAGTAAAAACTAATATTATTAAAACAAAGTTTATATAATAGGTACCTAATAATAAAACATTTATATTTTTGATATTTTGTTACAATAATTTTTGTTTTACATTAATTTTGTACTTTTCATAAGCCATTTTAATGTTACCTTTTTTAATGATAATTTATTATTATTTATAATAAGTATCCAACATAGCTTCTAACAAAAAATGAATAAATGTGTCTTCATACGTGTATATAATGTAATATTACACGAAATAATAAATATTATTCTCATCTATCATATTCTGTTTAATTTTTGAATCTACGATAACTAAAAGAGAAGTTGTACTTAGAAAGTGAGAACGTGTTTTAATGCAATTAAAACGCATCTATAACGTCTTCTTAAGCCCAGAGAGTTTAAAAATATGATAATTTTTAATTAAATATGTTTAAAGATTCTTAATAACATTTAGAAGGACGTCTTTAAGAGATCTCTTCAAATTATAGGCCTATTTTAGTATAACTTTTAACACTAACATTTTTATGACTTAGCTTTTAAAAATAATAAAAAAACAGGAACGCAAATAACCTTTTTTCTATTTTTGCTTACCTGTCGTTTTTTAGTGTTTAAAAATATTTGCGTTTTTAAATTTTATAAAATTAGTCACCCTAGGATAGTATAAAGTTGGACCCTCCAAGTTAATTTTGGGCATATTTCCATTCTGGTGAACATACAAATTTTAAAAAATTAACTTACAATTACTTACAAATTAATGACTATAACTTACAATTTGTCCAGTTCAATTTGGACAAGGTGGAGAGGGACAATGTGAAGTTAGCTCCTCCAAGTTCAATTTTTGGAAATATTTCCGCTTTATAAAACGTTCATTATTTAGCAAAATAATTACACTTTAAAACATTTTATTTTTCAAAACTTTTATTATTAGATACCTACTATACTTCTTAATATTTTAGTAATCTTATAATATTACCCTTTCCCGTGTACTTTCTCAACAACTATCAATTTTTATTTTTAAATAACAACCCCTATTTTTAATAGGGATAGATATTTTTTTAATTCATTTTATTATTTGTTAAATAAAATTATTAATTAATGAATGCCATTTGAACTATATAAACACATATACATTTTTATGTGAGAGAATACGTAATTTGTTTATAAACCAGTAGCTGTTAGTATATTGTTAGTAAATTGAACACTACAGTGATAAATAACTGAATTATCCATAAATGTGTCATATGTCGACTCCCAAAACCACACACAAAATCTTGTGTCTATACATTTATCACGCAGTATTAAATTATTTTATTCTCCATTATGATTTGATGAAAGACTTATTGATAGCTACCTACTGGTTTTAAAAGGATATCGATCGCACCTACACGTTTTGAATAAAAAACTAAAAACTAAAAAAAATTAAAAATAAATAATAAAAAAGCGTTGCTCATTTTTATCAACTCACAAACATGTTAGAAATATGAAATAAAAAACAAATTATAACCAATAATATTATCTAGTTCCTTACGCTTTTTATATATATATATATATATATATATTTATTTTTTAACATTTATAGTTATTTAAAAAAATCAAAAAATTTGACTTCTTTAATAACTCATAAAATTTGTAAAAATGCACAAATTAAAAATCGGCTACATAGGACGCTAGATAATTTTATTCTCTTTAATTAATTTTTATTTTATCTTTCTACGATACTCTCAAGTTAGTAAAAATAAAAAATGCGTAAATAATAGGTATGTTTTTTTTTTTAAATATATCGTAATTACACGATAATAAAAATTATATTGACATAAAACATTTTTTAAATTTTTGGATTTTCATTTTTCTAAAAATATGTTTGAAAATTCCTATATAGAACTCCTTTAAATCGGTGTCCTCGAGAGTACGACGTCCTCTTAAAAATCAAGTATTTTCTCTTATAAACCACGAACTTCAAATACTTATACAGCTCGAACGATTTTTAATAAATACAAATTATAAAATTGGAAAGGGTGAAAATTATAAGACTACTATAATACAATATGTATGATTATAGTATAGTATTAAACATTTTTCAAAATGTTAATACTTTCCCAAATAATGAACGTTCTATGTTCAAAAAATGAAAAATTATATAACCATTTTGAAAGCTATACATCCCACGAAGTACGAAGACATGCTTTTTAGTTCCGGTTCATATAAAAAATAACAATACTTATTAATAAATAAATTGAGCTAAAACTACTTATAAAATAATGAATTTTAATTTCTCATGATTTTATTTTTTAATTATTTATAAATAACCCCATAAAATCGAATATGTGGCCTCTTTTTCTATTTTCATTTTGTGAATTTATTTTTAGTTTGTCAATTCATAGATTTTGTATTAGCTCAATAATTTCTTGTATATATTATTAACTTGTAAAAACTAGATAATATCAAATAATATTTAAAAAATTGTATATGTAATGTACGTAAAACTAAAACAATAATATTATATTTTATTTGTAGGTTATAGGATATGGTGTAGTACTGACTGCTTTTGCATTACAACCGGCTGTAAAAAAATTGGTTAATAAAGTTAGCGGTCTCAAGCGTATACTGACTGTGGACGTTTACTTGCTATTTTCGTTTTTTGGTGCAGTAAACGTGTGGAGAGGTGTATGGATTGTGCTGGACGAACACTTTATACCAGGTTAGATATTAACTAAACATAATATATTAAATCATATTGCGTACACCCTTGCAATCAGGGTTGCGAAAAAAGTCGATAAATTCTACAGTTTATTCAAATTGTATGTTAAATATTTAAGTAACTATAAAAATATAATATATTGTAAACTTCAAAGTATACGTATTTCAATTTGAATTTGATTCGTTATCATTGTAAAATAAAGCATTTTCCAAGATTGTTTTTTGTTGAAAAAAAAATCAATTTCAACTTGCACCGTAATATAAAAAGTATAGGTACGTTATTTATTTCGAACATAACGTACTTTATCACAAATAAATAAATTAAATGTGTATACATATTATACGTACTTATACCAGACGTATAACAATAATTTACTTTTCAGATGCACCAATTACTAGTTATTGGGTTTCACACATTGCATGTTTTGGGTTTCTTGTCTTATTGAACTCCTCCAACTCCATTTTGGTCCGGGGCGTTTATATAGACGCCGAGGAAGACGGTACGCAATGTGTAGATTTCCCGTGTTATTATGTACGACTTTTGGTTCAGGTAAGGCTACTTTATTTACTTCACTAACTATTAATAGCATTTACTAACTACTATACTAAGACATTTGAATATTTTATGATGATGATAATAATAATAATAATTTATATTTTGTAGACATTTAGATAAATGGCATATAATAATATGTTAATATTATATTACCAGTGATGGCTCGTGCTATTGTGCACCGGAGCACGATCACCAAGTATAATTTTCAAAATTACAAAATATTATAAGACACATAAATTATACATAATATCAGGGGTTGGAACCGGAATCCTTTGAAAATTTTGATACCGAAACGTTAACCGGAATCCAAATTTAATCATCGTAGAAACCGAAACTGAAACCAGAACCGATATTATAAATTTTTAAACATTTTTAGGTTTTTTCGGTTCCAATAAATCCTAATTTTATGACGTATTTGTCTTTTTGTCATGACAATAAAATGTAATAATACTCATGACCAATGTGAATATATCTTTCATATTTTTATAAATTATCACCTATATTATTCATTACAACTTGGCTTTAGAAAAAATAATCAAATTATTTACATAATACCTATTATAATAATGTAATACTTACGTTTCTATTGTAGTACCATTGTGTAAATTAGCAGTATTTTATTGTTATAATAGTATTAAGAACCAGGTAGGTACTTTATTTTTGCTAACTTAAAAAAAAATTGGAACCGGTTCCGGTTAAAACCAGTATTAACCAAAACCTCAATTTTATATTTTAAAGAACCGAAACTGGAACTTTAGTTTTATATATTAAAACACCGAAATCGAACTGAAACCAAAAAATCATCAAGGTTTCAGTCCCTGCATAATATACATATATTTATATTATATTTATATTTATTGACCATAATGACACTAGATATTTACGTTGCTATCTTTCTTAATGTGTATAACTTAAAAGAACGTAATACCCATATTTGTTGTCTCCGTCTAACCAACTGTTAATAAATACAATTTACGTTCATCATTTGTATCACAACTTTGTCGTTTTTAATATTAGAGTAAATTAGCCTATTATAAAATTTATAGAAGAGATTACTATTTATGTCGTAGAGTCGTCCATTTTCCAAAATTTTAATTTTAAAGAAAAGTATATCTATTTTAATTAATTAATTTTTAAAATAGTTATATCTCTTTATAAAACAAAAAAATCGAAAATGGACAACGCTACAGCACAGAAAATGATCTCATATATAAATTTAGTAATAGGTAATTTACTCTAATATTAGAAATGACAAATTTCTGATACAAATGCTGAACGTAAATTTCGTATATTATTATCAGTTGGTTAGACGAAGACAACAAATACGGGTACCACGTCCTCTTAATGTGTTATTGCCTAAAGGTACGACATAGACATATATATGGACCGATAACAGAGAGAGAGGTCCAAGGATTATTATTGTTAGAAAGAGATGAAGTATAATTTACGAATCACGTGGAAGAAGCAAATTATGTCATGGAGTATAAAACCAAAATATTGTGTCCCAAGTTTAAAACATAGACATATAAGTATATAGTTATATTATGTCTATCGTTTAAAATGGTTTAAGTGTAATAAATTTGGTGATTTAAAATTTCCATAGTACTTTCCATAGAGTAAAATATATATTACCATATTTATTTCTAAGATTATTGTCTGTGAAATACGTACCTAGCTCAGTTTTTTTATCTTCAGTGGTATTAATGAATTTTGAAAATAATAGTTAATAATTATAAGTGTTATACACTTGTAAATTATTCGAATACAATAGTACTTAGATACTGTATAAAATATTATTATCATTTATATTTGTATTTAGTTTTTACTATTAATAAATACACTTATCGGACTTGTACCTGATATTTCTTGAGAAGTCTATGATAATATTGATAATATTAAAATTATTTTTCAAGACATTAATTTGTTTTTTCCATGGGATTCGTAAAATATGCTCCATCTCTTTTCATAGACATATAAATATGTATCTTCTTCTTCTTCTTCTTCGCCTTCTCCCCCAACTATTTGGGGTCGGCCACACTGGTCCTACACTTCCACTTAACTCTATCTCCCGCATCTTCTTCAATTACTCCCACTTTCCTCATATCACATCCCCCCATCTCTTTTTCGGTCTCCCCTCCCCCTTTTACCAACAACATGCATTTCCCTTACTAATTTTACTGCCTCAGTCTCATCCCTCCTTAATACATGCCCGAG
>JAIPRL010004971.1:0-34841 GCA_025469235.1 Pemphigus obesinymphae
TTACAAATTTGATTTTTCCTTAAATAATAATAATGGTTAAAATTACTTTTTTTTTTTATTATTTTTTTTTTTTACTTGACCCCCCCCCCCCCCCCGAAATAAAATCCTGGCTACGTCCCTGCCCTGACTCATCCACTTATCTTCTAATCTGTGCTCAAAAAAAATTCAACATTTTCCTCCCAATTTATAAATGAAGCTTCTAACGCTTATACTTATAATTATTTTAAATTTGCCAACTATTCTTTAACTCCTATAATTGGGAAGCTACCTTTTCTTTATACACAATTAATGGCGCTGCCTCCATTTTTAATGAAGCCCTACTTTAATCCAATAAGTGGGTATGTTTCTACTAAGACCTTCAATTTGTCTAAGTTCTCTGCTGGACTTCCTCTACTCAAGATAATTTTATATGTCATAAAAAACGTGCACATGCTGCTTTTAAACGGCCTAATTCAACTAGTGACTACTCAACTTTTTCTGAACTCGGAGCTAAATGTAAGTGTTTGCTTAAGATTGAATACCAGTTATACAGAAAAATGCTATCTTTTAATTCCTCCATCTTTCGGAGATTTTCCAAGGAGTTAAACCAGAGCACTACTATTCCTAGAATATTTATTATGCTGATGATATCAAAATGTATCTTAAAATCTCTTCTCTCTCTGATTGCTCCCAATTACATTCTGATCTTGACTCCTTCTGTTTCTGGACCCAATGCGTTAGTCTTACTCTCAATCTTAGTAAATACCATATTATGTCTTTTAGTAGGAAGCGTATCCCTTATCAACCCCTACTCTCTCAATGGCTCCCTACTAAAACGCATATCCTGTGTTGAAGACCTTGGGTTCTACCTTACTCATATTCTTTCTTTTGATCACCATATTGACACAACTATTGGTTGAGCTCTAAAATTACTGGACTTTATAAAGTGCAATATTACACTTTTTACATTCATCTCCTGTCATCGTTCCTTCTAATTTTCTTTTGTCCGTTCTATTTTAGAATATGGCATAGTTATATGGCAAACCATATTTGGCCAAGGACCAGCTTCGTATTGAGCAAGTTCAAAAACGGTTCTTTTCTTACGCTTCTTTTGTTTTTAAGATTGATTATTCAATTTATGACTACTCTTCTATTAGCCCATCCTTAAATATTCCTCCTCTTGTCTCTCGCTGTCTTGATACGGATATTCATTTTATCTCCTCTCTACTAAATGGTTTAATCGATGCCCTGATCTCCTGTCTTCTATCTCTTTTCATGTTGCTGTGTATGCAACTAGATACCACTCTTTATTCTGCGTTCCGTTTTACCGTAAGAACTACAACCACAACCATCTTATCCCCAGAATGCTCAGAATGCTTCGCTTCCTTAACATCTCCTAGCTTTGTTATTTTCATTTATGTTATGATTAAATTAGTTTCTCTTATTACCTGAGCTTTACTCGCCATATTTAAACTGTTAACTTATCGTGTTATATATATTTAAATAGTAGTTTTTTTATTATTCCAATCTGTATATTACACTGTTATATATACTGCTCATTGTATTATATTATAATTATTATTAAAGTAATTTGTAAAATCTCTCTGTTATTGCCCGTTTGGCCGTAGGTAAATAAATAAATAAACTTCACATGTTCAATTAAATCGATTTTAGTCATTTTTACTAAATATATTAATAAGAAAGAAAAATGGATAATCGCGGTAAATTTTCCTTAAAAATTGAAAACCACTTAAAATATCATAATTAAGCCAAAAAAAATGATATTTGCAAAACTGCAAATTAAAAACGTTCACCATTTTCCAAGAAATACATGAAAAAACGTCGGAAGTCATTCAATTTTACGGTAACCTATAGTTGACCGAAACTAAAAACATCAAAAATGAAAATGATTTTTACAAACTCTTTTACTCCAAATCCACCTCCTTCCATATGCGGGTACCTTGAATATACCTATGTAAAATAAGTAGACAATTTTTTTTTGTTAAAACAACTGAAACCAAAAAAATCTATAAAATATTTTTATAGAGTTAATTACATAAACTAATCGTTATGCAGAGTGGTCATAACAAAACAAATGCAAGAAAAAGACACACAACGTCGTGTTAGAATTTCAGATTTCAATTCTTTATTATTAAAAAAAAAAAAAAAAAATTATCAACAATAAAAGTGTTTTTTTTTTTTAATTCTTAGTGATTCGTGGTTATACAATAATGTATTTATTTATTTATTTATTTGTGCAAAGGTGTGATTCCTTAGAATGCGGTTTACAGACGCACGGCCATTAATTACAAATATATTATAAAGTACAAATAAGTGGTTAATTTTATTGCATTTTTTAGTTATGGTTTCATTAAAAACTAATCTTTGTTTAATGTGTGTTGCGCAATGTTCCAAGAGCGTGTGTGTGAAGAAGAAAAAAAAACACAGGGACATTGTAAAACGATCAGATCTTAGTTATGGAATTATTGTAAACATTATTATTGTAGTACAACACCTACTGAGTGCAGCTCCTTTTAAGTAAGACTATTTGTAAGAGATATCTAAGTACCATATGAGTGTGACACCTTGTAAATGTAAATTTATTTATGGGAACACCTCATTAATGAATTAATTTTAAATGTAATTCGTATACTTTGATTTATCTATCCGAAGTTTTTGGAAATAATAATATTTTTAATTGATTAATTTTTAAAATATTCTGACTGCGCCGGAAACTAACTATTGCGAAACTCGTTCCAATTTCACGTTATTTAATTTTTCTTTTTCTATTTTTTTTTTTTAATAGTAGAAAATTATATTTTTACAATTAAAAAAATAGATATCGAAAAATATTTAATATATTAAGTTATTATTTATTATTATTTTATTTATTAAGTACATATATTATAACAATTTATTTATTTAGCTTAATAAATTTAATATAAAATAATATTTATTTAATTTTATAATAACAAAAGGTTATGATAAAATAATAAAGTGTCATTATTTAGGAAAAATACTACAGCACAAAAAATATGTAATAATAATATATATATATATATATATATATAATAAATGCTTAGAGTACTTAGAAAGCTTATTAGTATAGATATTTAGTTATATAAATTAAATTCTTTAATTATTAATTAAAGACTAATTAATTAATTTTTAATTTTTTAATTTTAATTTTTAATCAATTAATTAATTAATTGATTAAAAATTTAGAATTCTTGAATTCTAAATATATATTTTAGTAGTAGATATTCCCATTGAAAGATTATTGGAAAAATATTTTATATTATAAAAATATTTGTAAGTTAGTTACGCTCGTGTTTACATTTCTATGGAGATTATTATTAGATAATATTATTTATAATACGGTAAATTATATCAATAAGTTGTACACTTTTGTAAAAGAACATAATTCGATTGGTTTTTAAGTAGTTAACGCTGTGTATCATAGAGAACTTGATAAATACATTGTAAAATATATATATTATATTTATTGTAAATCATAAGTATATTGTTTAATAAATAATTACAGTTAATGTAGGTTTAGTATAATATAATGTGTAGTTATGTTATTCTTAAACTTTTATTACAGTTGCAAAATAATGAATTTTAAGTACATTGGTGTCATTTCTTTGACGTTTTTAATAATCTGCAAAGTGATTTTAACTTACTTAAATAATGAAGGTACATAATCATCGAATAACGACATATTTAGTAGGTACTTATTAGGTGTATCTATAACCATTTATTTTTATTTTTAGAACTCGGTTATAATATCAGAAGTATAATGTTATCATGTACCATCATTTATGTATTTTTAACGTGCATGTTTTCAAAAATCCATATAGTTCGTCTTGGAAGCTATTTACAAGTAAGTATAACCGCTGCAGTATATATTAGTATATCTATATCATGTACAGTAGCATGGTGGACCATAAATACTATTACAGAGGCACAGCGTATAAATACATTTTTAAATACCTCTCTAAAAAATAGATAATATCTACATATTTTTCATAAAAAAATTATGCACATGCTTCAAAAAAAAATCATTGATACGTTAGAAATTATAAATGTCATGTTTTACTCCCAGAACAAAAATGATGAAACAAATTCCAAGATAATCCGTATAATTCGGTACCCGAAGCCTTCGAACAACTCGCTGAATTTCTATTACCCAAATAAGACGTACACAATACTTCTACCTAGGTAGGTATCTAATATATAATCTAAAATCGGATAGACTTAAAAGTAGGTATTAAAAACGTTTTTTTTTTTTTCAGGTATTTTCTAAAGAGAATATCGTCTCCCGATGGTTTCACCCGAATATTATACGTCAAAAACACTACGTGCTCATGTAAAAATCGAATGTTGCTAAATAATTCTAATTCTAAAAATTAAAATTAAATTAAAAATAATTCTACAGACCTTCGTCCGATACAGAATGAGACAACTGAGAAACTGGCAATTCAATCAACGGCAGACACGAGTCAAATATCGTCGGAGTAAGTATTGTGAATAGTAGATACTATAGTTATATAATAATACATTATATTTTCATATTAAATTATCATAATTTATAAGTACTCAATATAGGTAGATACTATATAATATTATAATCACAAGAAAATTAATTTTAGATTCTGTAATGATTTTACACTTGTTTTTATTATTGCTTTTAACAAACACTTTTTGAAATACTAAAAAAAGTACGGAAAAGTACTAAAAATCGGAAATGCTAACTATTTATTTATTGATATTTCGCAAACAAACATTAAACAGTATCAAACATATATAAGGTTACAATATAAAGTTCACCTCTTCTCACCCAAAAACCTATAACAAAATATTATATTAAATATAAATAGTATACCATATAAGTTAATAAGTTAATCAATATCTATTTTTAACTCCGAGACGTTTCATTGTCAGATATATTTCCCGAAGAGAATTTCTTCAAAGTAATACACTCCCCCCCCCCAAAAAAAAAACAAAAAAGGTCGTTCGTATAAATTACGAAAGTATACAAGTACTTTTAAGTATTAATAACAGCCTTAAATTTCACCAATTCAATTGAACCGGAGAGACATAGCATTCGGCGCCACAGTTTGTATTTGACGTCCACAACATTCTTTTCGATTGACCCCCCCCCCCCAATATCCTCTCCTAGATTAACCTTTTTTTCCCATTTATGCTCTCTGAGCTACACATCTAATATTAATTTACTACTTAATTCCTGTTCGAACCATTCACCGAAAAAAAATATCTTCACTTCTTTCTTTTATAATCCATTAATTTTATTATTGTGCTATTACATTTTATACAAATAAAGGTACGGGACTCTATATAGCCGGTTTTTAGGGATTCTATATTAAAAATTTTATGCAAATTTTAGAACAAACGAAAATCTAGTTACTCAAAAATATATTACTACATTTCAAAAGTAATTTCAAAATAGTCCTATGTCACTAACATTTTGTACTATTGCGTACCTATTATAATAATACATAAGAAATTATTAAAAATTAGACAAAATATATTTTAGGAGATTCGGGAAACTGAGAAACTGAGTAATTTAAGAATTTGATAACTTTTATAGAAAATTAAAGACGTAATAAGCTTATATAGTTTTTTCAATGTTATTTTGAATTTTCAGAAAATATTCCTTGTTAGTCTTATAACTTGTCTAATAACATTTTTTTATCGAATATTACCAAAGTAAAAATTTAGATAATCCTATGATCTCTTATTTTCTATTTATAGAAGTTGAACACTTTTCAATTTCCTAGAAATGTGTATATCCTGATGCATATTGTACGCATGCATGCATCCATATGGAAAAATGTTATATGTATATCTTCCTCTTACTATAAATAGTAAAATATAAACGGAGATTTTTTTTAATAAGATTTTTTTTGCTTTTGAAGACATGTTTCAAGGGGATCGATATGATATATTATGTAAACCAATCTTTATTGAAGATATCTCATATATCATACAAGGTATAATTAAAAGTGATAATTTTTTTCAATCTTGAAGTGTTTCATTTTCAGATATTTTTTAAAGAGAATTTTGACGCCTGATGATTTTTCCCCAATTTTATATGTCAAATGCTCGGGCCAAAACGAATCTTCGTATAATTTCACAACTAATAATCTTCGTCCGATACAGAATGAGGCAACTGAGAAACTGGTGATTCAGTCAATTGCAAAAACGAATCGAAGATCGTCTGAGTAAGAATTTTGGATATTCTTATGTTTTCAAGCTGGATTGTGTTGTATTGGATTATAAATAAAATATAATGCAGTCACCAGATAAATTTATTTTAGATTCTAAACGCGAGTAAAGTATGAAGTGATATTACATTAAATTAATATTTTTTTTCCTTTGAAGATAATTTTTGGAGGTGTTATTATGCCAATCTTATAATCCGCGAGGATTTAAAAAAATTGGATATATTATTAATCATACAAAGTTCCAATATAAAAATGTATTCCCTCTCATACGAATATTTAAAACACAATCTAGAAACGAGATAAAAATCTGAATACTTTTTGAGGGGGTTTTTGTCTTGATTTTGTCAGTAATATATACCGTACTCAGAAGAAATCTTTAAAAAAAAATGGTGATTTCTCTTCATCAGATAATAAGTCATAAAATTTAACTACTTTCCCTATAAAAATAAAATATTACATTCAGCAATCAGCGTACATTATAAACATTATACATACATTATTTTTATTTACTATTTATATATATATATAAGCACTTAACGAAGCTTTACGAACACTGTAAATTAATTGAATTACCTATACTACTAGAAAAAAAATCATTTTAAAATGTGATGATTTATCTAATATATATAGCTTCTAAAATCAAAATAATAATATAAGTATAATAACTCTAATCCTATAATTAAGCTATAGTTAATTGAAGTTTAATACGTTCAAGCTAATAAAATAACCGCAATATTTATTTTTAACCTTGGGACGTTTCGTGTTCAGATATTTTCTAAAGAGAGTTTCGACGCCCGATGAACCTGCCCAAATATTACACGTCAATAGCACTATATACTCGGACAAAAACGAATTTTCGTATAATTCCACAGCCGATGTCCTTCGTCCAATACAGAATGAGACAACTGATAAATTGGTAGTTTGCAGGTCAACAGCAAAAATGAGCCGTAAATTATTGGAGTGAGTATCGTTAATACACATATGTTTTCAAGCTAGGTCGTATAAAACTATTATAAGTCTAAGAAATCTAAAACATAATCCATAAATGTGGAAAAAAGTCTGAACACTTTTTGAGTTGGTTTTGCCCTGATCTTGTTGTAAAATATTATATATAATATATATCTTACTTGGAGGAAATCTTTGAAAATGGAGAATATTTTTAGGCCTATATACCAGTATATACCATAGTTGAACTAGTTAATATGCTATACCTTCAACCTAATAACTAATAAGGTAATCAATATTTATATTAAACCTTGGTACGTTTTGTTTTCAGATACTTTCTAAAGAGAGTTTCGATGTCCAATGAAATTATCCGAATGTTACATGTCAAAAACACTTTATGCTCGGGTCAAAACGAATTTTCTTATAATTCCACAGCCGATGTCATTTATCCAATACAGAATGAGACAACTGAAATACTAGGGTTTCTGTCGACAGCGGGAACAAGTCCAAAATCATTGGAGACGTAAGTAATGTGATTACATATGATTGTACATAAATTATTTATCTTTTAAATTCTTTTTGACAAGACTGTGCAAGTTAATGTTTTTTTTTTTTAAACTCGTTAGGTTAAGTTAGTTTAAAAAAATTAAGTTAAATTAAAATTAAGTGATATTTTTTTTGTTAACTTTATAAGTTAAAATATAACTTTGGAAAAAATGAACTTAACTTAAAAGTTACAATTTTCTAATCAGCAATAAATAAGTCCTTCCAAGGTGCTAAAAATAACTTTTACCTAAATTTTTGTTTTTAAACAAATATTAATATTATAATTCAGAATTCCCCCCCCCCAAAAAAAAAAAAAACAACAGGTATTACATGAGTAATGAGTTATAAATATTATAAAAATAATGCAAAAATAACTAGAGCCACGACCACGATGATAATATAGTTTTCTTATAATCCTATTTATATTAAGTATAAACAATCTAAAATATATCTAAATGTACATATTAAGGTGCCACAAAAAATTCAACTTTGTTATAAATTATAATCAATTTTACACCCAATCATTCGTATCTGTATACATTTATGCAAATTTTAAATATTTATTTTTATTTTATTTATCCTCTACTACTTTACTTAAGTTTAATATTCTTTCAACTTCTTTCTTTCTTCTTTCTTCTAGCTTCTTCTTTTTTTTTTTTTTAATTTACTACACTTTTCTATTAAACTCACTTTTTGTCAACCGATGCCATACCGTCCACCTTTTTCTCTTTGACCTAGTAAAAAGTTTCTATCATCTGGAACTGTAATTAATACTAAAGAGTCAGCATGTCGTCAACGTCAAATAGATAATCACTTATTTTCTTTGTTTTTTTTTTATTGTCAGTTTGTCTATTTGAATTTTTCTTCAACCTTTGCCAAATACTATAAAAACATTTTGTTTTTTTTTTGTTTTAATATGACATTTTAATATTTGTTTTTAATTTGGTATTTATTCTTGCATTCTACCAAAATTCAATAAGTTCTTTAGAAACGGATTTAGTACTATTCATCTGAGCCGTATTTTTTATCATTAATATGCAGGTAGAGAAATCCTCCCAATACCTATCTATTTGACCCTCATTAAGTTAGCAGCACAACTATAGCAGACACCGATCAAATGTATCCAACAAATTTGTGTTGGTCGTTTGTTAGAAATTGTTGGAATATTCTCGAAATTTGTTGGACATTATTTTCCCCCTAGAGCTCTTTTAAGTTTTGTGCTGCCAACTTTACACTAACAGCACAACATTTTATCAGTGTTTTTTCTTGAGAAAACTTATAGATATCAATTTGTTTGACATTGTTGGAGTACCTACTCCGGAAATATTTTGGATATTATTTTCCCCCACTAAAGATTTTTAAAGTTTTATACTGCTAACTTTACTTTAATGGCACAACATTTTGTTTTTTTTTTATAGTTTTGTACTTCGAATAGGTAGATGGATAATGTAAGAGTTAGAATATTATACTTTGTTATAATTAGTTTTATAAGGAGTTGAAAATTGCTGAATTAATACATATGTACCAACTTATCTAGTGAAATTGATAACTGGAGACGGAATTAATAAATTTCCTGTGTATACCTTATACTGACTTGATTATACAACTTTAAAAATTTTATAAAATTTTATAAAAATTTTATTGACCCAAAGCTATTTTTAAATTACTTTAAAAATATATTTAAATTGTTTTATTTTCATTTTTCTAAAAATGTTTTTAAAAGTATCTACACAAGACCCCTTAAAACCTGTGCGTACGAAACACAAACAATTTTCAATGAAAAACTCATGTTAGAATTTTTCATAACTCACAAGCGTCTTAGAAATATGAAATGAAAAATAGATAACAATATTATCTAGTGGCCCTACGTAGCCTTTTTTCGATATTTAATTTTTTTTAAGCGTTATATTTAAATTTAAATGTATTTATTTATTTATTTAAATCTCTAGCGAAAAAAAACACAGGATTAAGTGTGGATGGACGGAGTGGAGAGAAGCGTCAGGTATTCTGTGTGATAAAAGAATCCCTATTAGGTTAAAAGGTAAATTTTATAAGGCAGTGGTGAGACCTGCAATGATGTATGGAACACAATGTTGGGCAGTAGATAGAAAGATAGAACCGAGAATGAGAATATTAAGGTGGATGAGTGGAGTTACTAGAGAGGATAAAATAAGGAATGTGTATATCAGAGGTAGTATAGGGGTAGCTTCGATAGTAGACAAAATTAGAGAGAATAGATTAAGATGGCTCGGGCACGTATTAAGGAGGGAAGAGACTGAGGCAGTAAGATTAGTAAGGGAAATGCATAAATGCAAATGTTGTTGGTAAAAGGGGGAGAGGAAGACCGAAAAAGAGATGGGGGGATGTAATGGCCAGTGATATGATGAAGGTGGGAGTAAGTGAAGAAGATGCGGGAGATAGAGTTAAGTGGAAGTGTAGGATCAGGGTGGCCGACCCCAAATAGTTGGGAGAGAAGGCGAAGGAGAAGAAGAAGATATAGAGTTGATGCTATATACAAATAGAGGAAAATTGTACGGTATCGGCAGTGATCGTGATAGTGGTTATCGAGTTCATCTCGGTGTAATGTCGACGGTAATCTCGTCCGTGCGTCGTCAAGTCCTATCTTATCCGAAGCAGAAAGGTTTCGATCATGAGCGATTATTATTATTTGCGTTTTTCACGACTCTCGTGGCCCCGGTGGGACACGATGTGCCGAGTCTAAAAAACAAACGCGTGTCCGTTCCGTGTTCGTCGTTTGAAAACGACCACTATGTTATTATTCCAATATAGGTACACGAGTTGTACGAATTACGACCGACGTACAGTTTCCACACGCAGTACCTATACGTACACAGCTCTCGTCGATCGAATCGAAATTCACCACGACGCGTTTACAGAGAGCCATTAAGCTTTACAGATCGTCCGGTTTGTTTATTTTGTGGGGTTTTTTTTTTTTTTTTCAAAGTTAAGTCTAAATAAGAAATTAATAGCGGGGCTTGACGTGCACCGCTCGCTCGATCAATCACTGTCGTCGTCCGTTCGCCCCCGGGGTCAGACCACAATCCCGCCGCACCATTCTCCCCCCGGACGCTGTTTGATATTTTTATATTTCTCTCCGTCTTTCTCCCCGCGGCTCTCTATCTACGTATATACGTGTGTGCTCGGCTGTCTGTCTTTCTCTCGACTATTCGATTTACCATTTTTCTCTGGTTGCAACCACTACGAATGCGTTACACACGCACTATACCCGATACCGTACCTACGTATACGTAATAATGATGAAAAAAATGAAAAAAAAAATACATAATATAATATACACGTGGATCACGTTTGGGGTCAACCGGCTATCCCGGGCAACACGTGCGTATCCTTTCTTACGAGAGGCTCGAAAACGAGTTTATTTTTTTTTTTTTTCATTTTGTAAAACTCATCTATACCAACGGTCTTTGTTTTCGAAAACCGTGTACGTCATTATTGTACGCCATCAGAATCGTGTTTCGCCGAAACGCGCGTTTATCGGTCGGAATACGGTAATAATATAGGCGCGAAATAATATTATATGACGTATTATCTCTGTGGACGATCGTCGGATATTATTTCGCTATATATACCTGTGCTGCAGCTCTGTATAAACGTGATGCCACTATTTTCGTATAATAAAAACGACCAAAAACCCATAAAAAAAAATATATATATATATAAACCAAAAAAAAAAAAAAAACGAAAAAACAAAACCTAGTAAGTACCACTATATGTACCGACCGACGACGGCCTTGAAACCGATATAGCTACTCTTATTTCCGTCCCGAGCCTATTGAATTTTACACGGGATCGTAAACGTCATCGTGGAATATTAAATTTTGTTTAGTGCCGGTGTACGTTACATAAATAGGTAATATATATATATATATATATATATATATGTTGCACAGAAGTTTTCCGGTGGTGTAATTGGTTTAATGTTTACGGCCCCGGTTGTTACCGAAATCGTTACCAAACCACACGGACCCAATTTCCTGCGAAATTTCTCCGGAGTACATATCGTCGTCCTGTGCTGTCCCGTGCACACTGCACAATTATCGGGAAAATTTAATTTTAATTCAAATATAGGAAATTTTCCAAAATAACCGAAACGTATCGAATAAATTTTGTGATTGTAATTATAGAGAGGAAAAAATGTCACATATAAAATTATTACCTTTTTTGTTTTTTTTTTTTCTAAATAAACGTGTAACGGATAACTTGTAGGTATACAGTCATATACATATTATACCTATTACAATATAATATACAAGATCGGTACTGAGTATAGATACAAGTCTCAGTCTCAATTTACTCCTTTATTACGATTACCATTATTTTTTATTCCATCGTCGACATGACGGTGTATTATTATTATTTATATACTGAAATCAGAAATTGCATTTGAAAAACGATTGTCTATCGATTTATAAAAATTCTCCAACATTTTTGGTAACAATATTTGAGGCATAAGAAAATTACTGAAATATCAAAAACATACCTGTTTGTAAAATGTCAACAAGAATTAATTGTCTATAAAAAATCTTTGTACTCAAAAATTACTACTCTCTTTCGCCCAAAACAATGTACATAAATTACATACATACACATTACATACATACATACATACATACATACATACATACATACATACAGGGTTAGCCATTATCACAAATACATGTATCTTTGATACGTTTCAAAGATACAATTTTATCTTATGTCTTGTATCTAGATATATTTTTTCCAGTATCATGTATCTGTTTACGCGAAAAGATACAAGATACATCCAACGGTAAAAAAATCTAATTACATTTTAAATTCTGAGAGTAGCGATGAAGCTAGTGGTTTTACAATGAACTGTATGCTTATTTTTTTTCTCTATTAAAAAAATGTTCATTAGAAGAGGCCAATAGGAGATGCATTGGAGTTAGGCACTATATGATATTAATAGGAAATCGGCTCACAATAGTACCCTAAACATAGTGTTTTTCGATTTTCGCATTATATTCCTTACGGAAGTAGAAAAAATTTCTTTTATACGGTGTATGTATGTAGTCATATACTGTATAGATAAACATACAATATGTATACTATAAATAATTATATCTAGACTATACCTACCAAATGGTGTATGACTTACTTACACCGTATACATGCTTATACATTATACAATGTATACTGTACATCATAATATTATTATGTGATTTATATTTCATTAAATTTGTTGGTTACTAAAGTAAGAATTTCGAGTTAATGGAATTCAACAAAAACTAATGATAGGTATATACTGAAATAATACAATATAGGCATGGTAACATTAAAAAATTAAACTGTAATTCAAATGAATAAATTTAATTACATTTTATATATTTTTTATTTGAGTATATGTGTAAATTTCCTCACCACCTTAGCTAAAATAAGAGCATGAGGTATTACACGTGGCGCGTTTTTTTTATAGTGGTGTCCCCGTTAAGGCCTAATCCACTTAAAGCAGAGTGTCAATCATTTAGAAAACCAAAGATATAAAATGAATAAATTTATAATAAAAACAATAAACAATACATTTTTTTAACAAGATAAATACCACGTGAAATAGATAAATGAACAATAGTAGATAAATAGATTTTATTATGGTTATAAGTATAATAAAGGTTAAAGTTAGATAAATTCAAGACTAATAACTTTTATCGAAAATATGAACTTATTGAGTAAATCAGTTTGTGTTTAGGCAGACATAGGTACTGAAGATGCATTAATATATTGTCTCGATAAATGTATATATATATTATATTATATTATGTTAAATATGTAAGTACTGGAAAAAAATTATAAATAATAATAATAATTGAATAACCAACATTCCTAAAATATTTTATACATTTGACCATAAAGTGATTTTCGGTATATTATTTAAGTTTTTGTATAATTAATGAAAAACTTAAATGGTTTTCCAGGTATACTTAAGTACAGAACAAAAATGGTTATATAAAAATTAATTGTGGAACAAATCAATGAAGTTCCTTAGGACAATAAATGTAAGTAAACAGTGTATGCAATTTGGAAATTGATTGATACAGATGATAACTACTATTGTTTATTGTTTTCCAATACATGGGTCAAAAATTTAATTTCTAAAAAAGAATCTTTGGATTTCGATAAAATCATCATTATTATCTTTTTTCAATTATAATAAATGGTCAGGTTAATTTTTTTGAAGATATAACAATTTATAACTATAATCTATAAAAGTAATTAATATTACCTCAATAGTTTCAACATATATTTGCTTAAAAATCATCAGACTACAATCATAATATTATTACAAAATGTATAAAATATTCAATATTATAGTAAGTTATACAAATAAAAGTATTGACCACAAACTAGTATTTTAATAGTATATTAATTATTATAAATAATATTTAATAAGTATTATATTATTATACTACTTTAGGTGACAAACATTACTACTCAACCTTTACTAGTTACAAAATTATGTAAAATATTATGTAATAATATTGTAATATGTAATTTTTTATGTAATTTGTAAATCAGTAAAAATAAATGAAAATTTAACTTTTAAGCTTTGGCCCGAATTCATCTATAAATACTTAATTGACAAGTATTTATAAATACTAATGTTAATAATCTAATTTATACATATAAATAGAGAACAGACTTTATTGTATTAATAAATTCAAAATATGCAACAAAATTTTTCATTAAGACAAATTTAATTCAGAAAAAAAACTACTATTAACTATGTCTATTTGCAACAAAAAAAAAAAAATTTAAATTCTAATAAATATTGAAAAAAAAACCCTCACTTGTATTGACAATGACACGAATTTAAAGTCAGTAGATGAGAATATGTATAAAAGTATAATGTATATACTCAACCCAGAATAAGATGAAATAAGACCCTATGGACGTGTGGTAAAACCCTGGTACAGGTACGTGAAGTTCATTTAGATAACACCGATAATAATTATCATCGTCGAAGAGTGTTAAATAATTGATATGAAATATAATATATAATAAGTACAATTAAAAAAAAAAAAATCATCGAAAAAAACAAATATACTCTTAAAATATTTACAACATATGTATAGAAAATATATTTATACTCAAATATTTAAAAATTAGTATCAATTTAATCAAAAATTCATGAAATTGATTTATATCTTACTAAAATTCGATTATTAATATTAGATAAAAAGTTGAAATTACATAAAAGTCCGTTCTCCACTTATGAATGTTACTAGGTAACTGATAATATTTATAGCCCCTACGTACCTACTAAATACTTCGGCTAAATTAATTTTGTTTTACTTAATGTTTAGCTAATCTTAACTAAAATATCAATCACTTAGCAGTGCTGCAACAATTGGATGTGCAAGGTGTGCCTTGTACATGGTCCCCTTCAACTCTTAAGGCCTTCAAATCGAGATTTATTATTGAGAAGTCGGATGTATAGATTCCCCATAATTTTTTTTAAATAAAAAACTTACAGCTTTCAATAAGATAACAACAAAGTATGCGATTTATTATTTTATCATAAATTAGTAATTTGATTTTAAACCATTATTTTTATTATAAGCAACAATTGCCCGTAAACGGGACACTCGATTAAATTTGTTTAGTTCTGTTGACTAGTAAAGTTCCGAATTTTTTATTTATTTATTTATTTATTTATTTATTTATTATTATTTTTTTATTTTTTTTGATAAAAATTCTCGGTACACGGGTCTCAGATTTAATAGTTGCGGCACTGATAACTATCAAATATAATATAAATGGAGTAGTATCACCGTGAAAAATTGTCCGTCGAATCGTGCAGGTGTTTGTTGAACTTTTTTTTTGTGACATAATATCCTCAATGGACATGGACTGTCAGTATGCTCTATCTCCCTATGTCCCGAGCTTTCCAGAACAATTCCACTGACGTCTCTCCAGTTCATTCAGACGTCTGCAGATATTCTGCACTCATGACGTTATAGATTTGTCCACGACCTCGTTAACTGCCTTCCATATTTTTTTTGAATAAAAATGTTATACCTAGGTATTAAACATACAATTATTTAAAGAACGATATTATTATTATAAAATGTTAAATTGATTTATGAAAACACTTCGAAAAAAAAAAACACTTAAAATTAGGTATATGAGAAAAAAACTCAGAATAACATTGAAAAATTTTAACGAAAATTAAAAATAATAAACACAGTGACTGACACATAGGTACATTTTGTTTGTTTAAAAAATATTTTTCGATTAACAACTACCTCTGTTACTATACTAGAGAGCCAGTATATTTTTATTAATATTTTATATCGGCCAACATTATCTTAAATATAATTGTATATATATATAAAGAACTATATTTTTTCCTGTTTTTTTTTCATGGAAATAAATAAATAAGTAGATATAATTTATACACATTTAGCTCCGCTAATTTCTTTTATAAAGCTTCGCTCGTAATCATTTTATCGAAAGAAATGAGTTATCATTGCTTTCATATTTATTATATCCACTGCCAGAATCCTACTCGTTGAAGGAAGTTGCTTCGACTCCCTACTGACCGGATTAAAATTTTTTTTTCTTTCTATCTCGTACTTATTATAAAAAAAAAAATACAATTATTTTGATATTTGTTGTTGATTGTTAATATTGACGTTAACTCGCGATTTCTTTTGTTTTAGATTTTCATGCTTAAATTTTATTATACCGTTACGTCACGAAATGATAAAAATATACAATATAATTTTATAATTGTATCTATACATAAAATAACCTTGAGAACTTGTGACTGAAATGCTATAAAATTTTACCTATTATTATTATTTTATAATATTTCAAATATACCCAAGCTATATTTTTTGTGATAGGTAATGTTTTGAATAAAATTTTAATTTGGTAATATTTATTTCACTCTCCTATAAAATATTTTTATAACTATGTAGCTGTATAGTACTATAGTGTATACACAATACAAATATATGTATATATTTATTTATATAATTCTATAATGTGATTTATTTTATTTGTACCTACCTACATTGTTATTTTGTATATTGTAAATTTTGAAAAATATTGAACATAATAAACATGTTTTTTTTTTTATAAAATTGTAATAGTAACTATAATTTTTATTATAAAATAATAATTATATTTCAGAGAGTATCTTGTATCTTGCATATTTTCTAAAATTAAAATGTATCATATATCTTGTATCAAGACAACTAAAATGAATGTATCATGTATCAAAATACTTTTCTTATAGTATCTTGCCCAATCCTGCTTACATGCATCATACATACATACATACATACATACATACATACATACATACATACATACATACATACATACATACATACATACATACATACATACATACATACATACATACATACATACATACATACATACATACATAAAATAATAAAACATATCATTGGTAACCAATACCCTAGCTAGGTATATAGCTAGGGCCTAGCTATATTACTAGCTATGCTCCAAATTCATATCATTAAAAAAAAACTGTATAAATTGCGAATTGTGTTTGAAAGAAACTTATAAAAAGACTTTAAAACTTTAATATTTTTCAATTAATGCTGGTAATAAATAATCAAAATATTTATATTTCATAAATAAAAATGAGTATTTTTAATGTTAAAGATAAAATTGTTCAAAAAACTATAAAAATTAAAAAAAATTTAATTACATCATTCTACTGATTGGTATTATACTATTAAACTTAATACGTATAGAAACTTAAAAGCAAATTCCACGACACCCATATTATTATAAATGAAAGTTGGCGTAAATCATTTTTACTACCACGCACCTTATAACGTCACAAAAATGTACATCAAATATAAAGTAAATATCATATTACAATAATGTTACAAATTGTTTTCAAAAAAATGGATTTTCTAGAAATTCAAAGTAAAAAAATAAAAAATAATGTGCTTAATGATAAAAATTAAATTAAATATAATGGAAAATAAAACACATATAAATGGTAAGTCAGGTGGTAGATATATAAAAACATATCATATGTTGCAAGATAGATATTTGAAGTTTTGGAAAAATTAATTTTTTAGTATATTTCTTTAAGTAAATGTCGTTTTATTTTAAAAATATTCTTTATAATAAATATGTAGAGTATTGAATTATTTTTTATTTTTAAAGTTTTGTCTGTACTTACTCATTATGAATGTATTAAGTAATATGTAATAAATGTCTTTAAAGTAAAAAAAAAAAAAATTTTTTATAATTAAAATATCTCACATATTTAGATATAGGGTCTAATATTTTCTCACGTGCCTATGAATGTTAAAAAAATATCACGAGCCTGCTTAAGAGTTAATATTAATGATGGACGAAATTCTAAACGTTTGTAGATTACACAATTTAATACAATAAATTACCTAATATATTGAAAATATATTTAGAAAATACAGTACTTACTATTATTCGGTTAAGTTTTTCAGTGATCTTTGTTTTAAAATATTTCAATCAATAATGTTTGTATTATAATGCTAAATTTTTTCAATATTTGTTAAACATTTTTTATGAATCTATAATTGATAAATGCTATAAAAAATTGGTAATATGGTGCGTTAACTGTGAAACTATGCTAAGAATAAGCACAATCTACAAAATAATTAACGTTAAGTTTAACTTTATTTATATTTTTCTCGAATACTATAACTATTAACTAGTAGATAATTTAGGATTTAAACTAGTGTCATATTTATCTTTTAATAGCCATATTGAGTTTATTACCTGTAAAGCCTTACGTACCCTACATTTAATTCACCATAATACAACAGATTTCGATCAAGCAAAATGCCTCAAATTCTTGTATACCTCGGTATTAAGATCGAACTTAGAATACGGTTCTGTAATATAGTCCCCTTATAGTTAAAAAGAACCTCTAAAACTAGAACCGGTTCAAAAACGTTTCCTTTCTTACGAAAGTTATGTTCTAAAAATTATTAATCAACTTCCATACGGTTATATACCGGTTTCCAAGTGTTTGAATTTAACTGAGTTTGGTATCAGAAGAAATATTCTAGACAAAATTATTATAATATATTTAGTTCATGGTATAATTGATGCAATCCGTCTACACAATATGGTCTCATTTAATGTATTATAGTTTGGGTACAGGAATAATGCAATTTTCGAATTTAGCATTCGTAAAACCACCTATTTATGTACTGACCTGATTCAAAGAACAAAGTGTCTAATTAATCTAAATACTAGTCTGCTAAATTTCTAGTTGTAATAATTGTTGTAAAAGCGAAAATCTTAAGACTGAACCACACAAATAGTTGCCGTGTTAATTTTATATGTATATTTTGCTCTATTTATATTATTATGTTTCTATTACTTATATTTAATTATTTAAATATTAAACGCCAAACAACTTATATATATATATATATATATATAAGTAATATAAGTATATATTGATACGGTATTTTATTTATTTATTTATCTTTGTAAAATTTCTGTCAGACGTTGGAATTGAAAAAAAAAAAAAAATTATGAGCCATTCAAATTTCTTCAAAAGTTTAATTGTGTTAATTAATTTTGATTTGAAAATAATTTCCCTTGGACTAAAAATTTGATTAACTTTGAGAGCTTTTAGTATTTGGGAGACTATAAGCATTTCAAATATGAACTGAGCGAACACACATAAACGAGTATATATATTCAACAAAACGAATAATTTGTGAGCGGAAAAGAAAAATATAACCGGGAGGAAATAGTGATGTTCAAAGACAATGGGTTTCCGGCGACTAAATCCTCAGGACCTGTCAGATTGTATATAGCGTTTGTGTAGTTTTACTCTTCCTTTATTTTTGTTTTTGTCAGAAAATAAATTAAACGGCGTCGTCAATCGCTCTATGTTATACTGTTGTTTTTGTTGTCGCTATTGTTGTTATTGTTATTGTTATCGTAAGACGCAGCTGCAGTGATGCGTACTATAAGCGAATAAATTATTTTTCGAAAACATAGCCATAGATTTGTAGCATTGTTAATATTTATGTATTATTTAAGGGGATCGAAAGAGGTCATTTATTAAGGGATTGTGCATAGGCAATCATTTGATTTACTCGGATTACGCAGTGTTTTTGTAAGAGTAGAATTATTTGGTCTTTATATACTGTGTGCAAATACGTTGTTCATAATAATGATGCTGTGTTCAATTGCATGCATAGGCACATATCAACAAATCCGACTTTCGTATTTGAAAAGACACGAAATCTAATTTTCAACAAACCGATTGACCTATAGTAATGCGTCGAGGATTCTGAAAACCGATCTGAATTCGTCGTGAAAACTACTTTAGAACGAATTTCGCTAATTTTTCTCGATTTTCACAAAATTTGAAAATGTCTGAAAATATAGACTTCGGGAGACAAAATAAAAATATGGGAAGGTCAATCTAAAGTTAACTTAACTTTAAAACAAATTTAGATCAGCTTTTAGAATCCGTTATCGTTAGATTGTCTAAATTGTTCCGTTACCTACCATATGTGATAGAGTATAGGAGTGAGACAGACAATCACCGTTTCCAATTCCTATAACAGAATATTTTGGAAAAACATTTTTTTATATAATAATATTGAATCTATCCAAATATGCAAAATATATAATGGTATGAGTTATATATATATATATATATATATATAATATAGTCATCGTTCAATAAATCATATATTAGACATAGGTTTTCCATCTACAATATTTTGGATTTAAATATTCGTATACGAAAGAATTTCGCGTATGTAAAATGATACGGGTAATTCTACTGTTTCATTTTGGGTTCGTATTTGTAAAATGCATTGGACGATATACTTGTATAGCCTGGAATGCTATACTTAAAAATCATTTTTCCTCCAAAAATATTTACTCGTGCATTATTGGCTTCAAATACGTGAACGATGATATAATTTGTTATATTCTAATGTATTTGTATGATTACAAGTAGTAAAGATTACAGTAGTCAATTAGTAAAAATTATATCAAATATCGAAAAATTATTTACCTAATTAAGTATTTAGGTAAAAAATATGAAATATCAAAAATAATTTAATTAAATATTAAGTATGTATTGTGTAAAATATAATATAAATAATATAATATAAATTTTTTTTTTTCGGGGTCAAAAATTCTTGAGTAATTTTTTGCGGCGTTATTTATTAGGGGTTTATGCATACATATATGCTGCAATCATATTTATTGTTATTTATTTTTATTTTTGTAGATTTAAGTTAATCATAATATAATTAAATATATTATAATATAAAAAAACATAGAAAATTATGAACTTTAAAAAAATTTATAGGCCTAAATTAATAAATTTAAAATTACGCTTGTAAAATTGGATAAATAAATTCGTAGCATAGGTAACATTTATGTGTATTATAATATTTGAGAGCCACCACGCCACCACGAGAATAAATTAGATAATGTCACACGTAAAATGTCAAATGCCAGTAAATTGCAAACGAAAAGTCATAAGATAAGTTTAGTTTGAATACCCTAATAAATATCCCCGGAAAAAAACTCAAGAAAAAATAACCCCGAGTAAAAATGATTTTATATTACCTATATTATTTATATATTTTTTTTTTTACACTCATAATTAATAAACTGATTTTTCGATATTTCATATTTTTTAATTACATTAAACTAACTTGTTACTATTAACTTGTAACTATTTTTTTGATATTAGATATATTTTTTAATAATTATTTATTAATTGGCTCTTATGTGTATACTTGCATTGATTTTATAATTTTATTATAAAATCAATGGTGTATGTAATTATGTACAAGTTTTACTTTTTTTTATAATTTATTGGTTTTACAATGATGATTATTTATGTATTTATATTATTTAATTAATATTTAATATATTTTATTATATATATATATATATATATTGTAGTTATCCTATATGCGACATTGTATAATTGTTATTTAATTGAAAACTATTAAATGAAATAAATAAATAAAATTTTTAATGTTCTGTAATTTTAATGTTTCGACTTAATAATATTATAAAAATGACCATTTGATAATTACCAATTATAATATACTATTTAGTTATAAACTAAATATATACTAGTTTACTAATATTAGATTATAATACAGGAGATATAGTTCTGTGGAAGTTTTTTAAAGTTGTGTATTAGGAATCTTAGTAAATAATGTTCAGGGTTATTTTTTCGCGTTACCATTTAGTTTGGACCACTCGTCTTTTTATCACGTCGTCCTGTTTGTTTAAAATATAAAAAGAAAATTTTTATTTTCCTTTCACGGTCTTTTAGGCGATATTTTTTATGACAGTGGGACGGATAGTGTGATAGTAGTGAAAGGTATAGTGTGCCTATATAAAATGACCAACCAAAGGACGGACATCCAAAAACTTCACCGGCTGTCGGATTAGATCCTTCGAAAAGTGTTCTATTCACGTATGCCAATCTAATAATATACTGTAATGCTGGATTTACACTAGACCGACAAAACAAAAAACAGAAACAATACAGTGATATTGCACATTTTTCAAATTTGTCGACAAATATGAAACAGCAACAAATTGTAAACATTCATTTACGCCAAAAAAAAAAAACAAAAACAGAAACATTAAAGAGACAAAATGTTTAATGTTTTCTTTTTTTGTTTAGCGGTGTTTACACTGAACAGATAAAGTAAAAACAAAACATTGTGATTTTATCAGTTATCATTATTTATCTTCATTTGATCTGTGATAATACCATAACAATTACTTGCATACCTACTGTATTATATTAACGAATTACAATTTTCAACTATACATGGCATAAGTTGTATTTTCACAGAAAAAAATTTCTCAAAGTCAAAATGATTCAAGGGATGATGGAGCTTTTAAAGGCAGCCAGCTAATGCACGCATATGTATGAATACGAAGAAAAAAAAAGAAAAGTCGTTTTCGGGTTAAACAATAATTATTACAACAGTGTAATGCAATTGCTGAAAGACAGATATTAAACGATTTATTACAAGACGATGTTGGATTAAACGGTGAATTACGTTCGAGTTTTCAAAATTTTTTTGAGAATTTCTAGTTCAACATTTGAACTGTTGATAAATTTGATTGGACCAAATATATATATATAAAAAAAAAAAAAAAATACAAATTACCGTGAACCCAATTCTGTACAAGACCGATAAGCAATTACTTGATTAATTATCTCGGATACAATTTGTCGCGTAAACACATTCTGTTTATATCAAGTAGACAAAAGTTGCCGAAAACAAAAACCCTTTGATGTTTACCGCGAACACGAGAATGTCGCCCGGTTTGTCAGTCTATAGACTGAAGTGCATAACGACGACACGGTTATTATTGTATAACATGTATAATGACTTTTCAAAAGGCATTTTTCGCGCGTAGGTATATACCTCGATGACGCGATTGGCACAATATGTTTGCCGCTAAACATTGACGGGTTTTCGAGCACATGCCGCGCGGCAGATGGATACGTTCCTCCGACCGATTTATTTATTTATTTTTTTTTTTTGTCGAAAAAGGATTGCATATTTTGTATACGAAAAAGGGATACCGTTTCGGTGGTCGTACGGAGCATTGTCGTTATCGTTTTGGGCGAGACGAATTTCGGCACGCTCGCCACCGTAAACACGACCGTACGATAATAACACGGAGCAGGTACGTGCCGTATTATACGTGCATGTTAGTGTGTTCTGATCGACGCCTAAGCGTCCGAATGCCGTCCGCTGGATTCCACATTAATAAAGAAACAATTCGCCAGATGTTGTACGACCCGAATCAACCGAAAATTGTCAGATCCTTCATCATGACCGTGAGCTGGTACACAGGGCGGATGAAGTGCAGCGGTTCTTAAACATCTCCCCCCCCCCCATCCCACATATGGCCTTGATCTAGCTTCACTGGACTACTTTCGGTCACTCAAATGGTCATTTCCAAAATTCAAAAAACCAATGAATGGACACCACTATGAGGATTCGATGGACATCTAAGGTGATAATATGACGTCAGCATTGAAGACCCTGACGTCCGGTGACTTCTTGCGGTGCTTCCTTAAAAGGGACGAACGGGCTGGAACGAGTGGTCATCAGGTTCGGGGAAGAGCACCGCGAATGTACGGGTGCATAAATCTGTTTAAGGGGATTGGAAGTGGCGATTGTCTGTCTCTCTCTCTCTCTATCACACACGTAACATATCAATTTAGACCATTTCTATTTCCTACGTACCGATGGATCTAGTGATGTGACAAGGATTCTAAAAACTGATCTGAATTCGTCGTCAAATCCATTTTAAAACGACAGACCCACTTTTTTAATTTTTTGCCTCTGATTTTCACAGTAATTGAAAATGTCCAAATATATTAAGGTGATTTTAGGGGGACTTAGGGGGACAAAATCAAAAATGTGGGAAAATTATTCTAAAGAAGACATCACGACAAGTTCAGATCAGTTTTCAGAAACCTTATCGCATCACTAGATCCATCGGTACGTCGGAAATAGAAATGGTCACAATCGCCGCTTCCAATCCCCTTAAATCAAAATAAAAAAAAAAAAAAAATTATTAAAATGGAAAACTATTGTTATTTAGGTAATTGCCACACCTATCGTATGTACGTAGAGGGCGATCTCGGACAACACGTCCAATGTCAAAACATAGTAACCAACATTTTTATCAAAATTAATATTTTCGCGTTTTCTTTGATATTTGGTCATGTTCTGTCTTTTTCTCTTTGGAATAGCTATAGAATTCCTAATGAGATAGCACCAAGTAACTACATGAAATTTTTTTGTGATAAACATTTATCAATATCAAAACACAGTAAGTGCAGTTATTACAGGTTACTGTGTTTTGGCTCGGTGGCCCATCAATGTTCGCTAATCTGGCTCTCCTGTACGATTTTCTGAATGTTGGTTACTGCGTATGATAAGGTAATCCGGCGAGCATGCACAGCTGATTACACGGATTACATTATTTATCGTTATTATATTATGCACGTCGATATTAATCAAATGTTTAAGCGGGTACGTTCTCCAATTGTGATAATATGCGTGTATGGAAATGTGCGCCATGTTCGTACGGAGAAAACGAGCGCAGGATAACAGAATGTCGAAACGGCTGCCGTGTCGGCGTTCACCCTGCCGCCCCGCCTACGACAATGCGTGCTGCGAGTTTCTGCTGCGGGACGATGACAAAAGGGTTTTCGCATAATATCGTATAGTGTTTTATACGGGCACCTGTTTTCGCGTCCGATTTCCCGTTCGGGCCTTTTCAATATTATCATTATTGTATTATCTTCTAAACCGACCACCGACCGTTCATACCGCGATATTATACGAAAAACGCGTAAAACCGTATAGTCTCCGAGACCGAAACTCTCTGCAGCGACACGTGGAATAATACGATTTTGTACAATTGTCTTCCGTTTCCAGTTCAAAATAAATAATAATAAAAAATAAATAAAAAAAATGAAAAATAATAAACCAGTTCTACTATACTTATGCTGGATGCCTGGTAATTTGTCAAAGTTGTCAACTTCAAAACTATTTGATCGATATAATTTCAGATTGTTAGTAGATTTTAACGTACAACGATATTTACTTAATTGACGGAACAAATACCAGATAAATCCGAAAATTATCCATTTAATTATGACTGAAATGGATTTATCTGGTTGATGCTCCAATGTGGTCACATCAAAGACTATTTTGTTTTTACTATTCACTAATCAGCTGTGTAATATATGTACCTCCTGAACAGAATATGTGATCTACACGCAATTTGAAGAGAACAATACAAATAATCTGGATCTAACTGATTATGAATATTGATAACATTATTTTATACCAAATAAATTTTACAAAATTTAAAAAAAAGAAAAAGTAATCCTGTGATGGTATTTGATTTTACCAAAAGCAAGATGCTATTTTTTTGTTATATTTCTAAAATTTAAGTTAAATCAAAATTTTTTCTTAAATATATTATGTCATATCATGTTTTGTTATATCTCAAATAAAAACATTAGACACTGTTTTATTATAATTCATAGGTATTTAAATCAAAATTTAAAAATTTTACTGCAACAACCAAATAAATCCATGGGTTCCATGACTGAACTGTTTATGTTGAAAGATAAAACAAGTGAACTAAATTTAAAGTCCACAATATTATTTATCATCATATAAATAATTTTAAACAAAGTTTTAATAATTTTAGCATTGATTTATCATAAGAATAAAACGTTTTTTATCTGCCCTGAACATTTTTAAAAAGTGGATTTATCTGTTTTTATTTTTTCAAACATTTTAATTGTTTTTATTATTGTAAACAACTTTTTGACCGTAAAACTTGTTCCAAATGTTCTGCATATATATCCATTTGGTGATAATAATCAGGTCTAGTTGATATTTATATTTAAAGTGTCATTTGTTCATATTGAAAAAACTATCGAAAAATAAATGTGGGAAAACATATGTATATCAAAATCAATTTTGGTTATTTCTTCGGAATTCCGAAAATAATGATCCTAGAAAGATATATTTTAGTTCTTAATTGACATGGTACAATTTAGTGGTATACCTATGGACTATTTATAGAAATTAGAGATTTGAAATATTGATGTCATAAATGGGTACATTTAGGATAATAATAGGGTTGAAAATAATTTAAAACAAGGTTAGTTGTACGTTACTCAATACTAAATATTTGGTCTTACACTTTCATGTCAATATAGTCTTGGAGAGTTTAAATAATATTTACGTCGTTTATGTATTATTTTACTATGCTATAGACAAGAATATAATATTTTTGTCATTTTTGAGTAAACGTATAATATAAAGTTTTCGACAGTTTGTTATTCAAGACTAATTATATTAAAATCTTCTTGAATTTTCGCCCTCCCTGTCAACCAAACCTCTACACGTATAGACTGGGTTAAACCTATTATTATTATTATTATTATTATTATTATTATTATTATTATATTATTACAGAAATATTGGGACTTTACCGTTTAAATATTTATACTTTTATTGAAATGGTCGATATCAACAATTTTGATTTCCATACCTTCGATACTCGGATATTCATATTATTTCGAAACTTTATAAATCATAATTCAGAAGTCAATATTTAATTTTCGATACATTTTTGAAAAATGGTTATTTATCTACACTTGTTTTTACAAAATATCGAGCTATATTTAAATCATGTTAACTGTTGCCCATGAATATTTTTCATAAGTCCCAATGCGTTTTTGGTATTCGATACATTTTTTTCATTATTTAACCATTATTTTTTAATGAATATCAAAATGCATATATTTTAATATATAAGAAATATATAGGAAAATATTATTATAAAATATAAAAACAACTTATTAACTTACCTTAACTTTAAATGAAAGAAAATTAACCAGATAATAATTGCTTCACAGATATCTTAACTACATAGTATGTTAATAATAAGTTTACGCTTAATAAAGTTATCTTGTTAAGTTAATAACTTAACAATAACTTTACTTTAACTTATTAACTAGTTGATGCTATCCTTGGTTAATATTATTATCCCTCATACAGGCCACCGTAGTTAGTGTCATTTTGTCATCACGTTCATTTCAAAGAAGATATAAATATTTACTGTACCAACTTACTATAAACGTGTGTGATTCTTCAAATAAACTATCACAAGTCTAATGATATAAGTAATATATTTTACATGGTGAATCTGAATCTATAGATATATATTATATACATATTTATTATTTTGTAGGCAAATATATTACCATAATATTATTATTAGTTACGTATATTCCAAAAAAATTGGTAATATTATTATTTAACCTTAGATATTGATTGACCGAGAATAATTTCTATAGCTGTGTACAAAATTGAAGTTTGCGTATTTCTAAAATTACTTATCTCAGTGAAAACTTATTAACGTGTAATAGAAATATCGTATATTTTGATAGATTTGCCCGTTTAAAAAATATGTTCATCTAATAAATTGGTATCTGTAATATATTCGGTTACATACCAATAACTCATAGGTCTGCAGGGTGACCTTGGACCATCATAAGGAATCTTATGCAGGTGCAGTTAGTGGCCCAAAAGAAATAAACCAGGACGATCGTCACGATCGTATCATATTTCACCCAATGCATTTATATTATTCATTCAGTGTGCTTAAAATATGTGTGTTTTTTTTTTTTTTATGTTTTATCGATTAAAAAAAAATGATGCTTATAAACAATACTTATTTTACCGTATAGAAATATATTCAATTTCAGCCGTTGCTATTATTATTATACCATACATATAAAGCGTAGGTATATAAAATTTATAGGGATATAGCCATTGTATCAAATGATAGTAATATGTTGATAAGTAGGTAAATTTCTTACAATACATTTCATCGAATCACATGTCATGTAATAACATTTTTAAACTATTTTAATTTATTCTGATTACATTTAGTTTTTTTTTTTTTTTAATTAAAGTCATTCACATATTTTCGGGATCATTCCAGTTTGACACTGCATTCCTAATTTTATGTCAATTAACTGATCATGTTATAAGAATTGTGTTGAAACGATATGTATTCGAAGAGCACAAATATTAGCGAATAAAATAATTTGTTTGTAAAAATACTTTTAAAACTAATGTAATTGAATAAAATAAAAATGTTTTTTAATGTTTTGACAAAAAAAAATAAAAAATATATTTATACATAACCGTTCTTTTCCCTATCTATATACCATTCATAGAAGCAAGGCTGGGCATTAATGAGTTAAAAGTTAAAATTAAGTTCAAAGTGAAGTTAATTTTGATTAAGTTATTTAACGCGTTATTTTTTTTCTAATTGACTTTTAACTGAATAAGTTACTTTTTATTTTAATTGAACGTAGTATTAACTTCAAGTTAACTTTGAGCGAAAATATCTAAATTTGGTTAAATTTTGCCCCGAAGAACAATGCAAATTTTTGAATGAGGATTTTACTTTTTAGTAAAATACATAAGCAGTTTTAGTAGGTATACCTACCAACAATAGCATATACGTAGGTAACCGATAAAAATCGATGTACCACTCACGCACACGCCGCGACTACGTTGGCCGTTCACGAAATTACAATGATAACTAAATTTATTATGGAATATCTCTGCCTAATATCGTTGATTATATTATTATTAGCGTGTCCCATAAACCTGCACTATTGCACCGAGATTTCACATGAACAGTTCACAGATACGTAATTACTGCAGATTATCGTGATCAGTGCACACATGTGAAATAGCAGATGAAACGTGCGTTTTATTATCGAATCATAATTTTAATAAAATTTGTTAATTTTTGGTGAGATTTTTGGATATTCGGGATAAAATTTAATTTTGGTGACTCTATCGTCATCGTCACTATCGCCATATGAAATATAATTTTTGAGACATAATATTATTTCATTATTCATATTATGGATTACGAAACATAATAATCGTAATTTATAATATAATGTATGTGTGTAAGTAATACGACTATGTATCACAGTTTAAAATGTTTAAATGTTCACTTTTTCATAAACCATCATGTTTATTATGAATTATCATAATAATAATATTGCGCACGGTCTTGGAGAGATGAGTGTGATTATCTCTGCACTGTGTGCAAAAAAACTGGTACAGTGCAGTAACGTGGAACACGAAATTAGTAATTCGGTGCACGCCAGAATTGTAGGTGGAACATGAAAATGTGCACTAGAGCCATCGGTGCAGTTAAGTGGAAAACGCTATATGTTATAAATGTTATAATATATTATAATCAATGCCAATATACACTGAAATACAGGTACCTACAACGGCTATATATAGGTATGTACCTATTCGCGTGTGTACCATTGTTAATTTTTTTTAAATTTTTTTTTAATCAATGTTTTTAAAAATAAATAAATAAATATAAAATAATAATAATAATGTTTTCAAAATTGTTAATATATTGAGTATACATTTTTATTGATTATAATTATTTATTTTGACAGGGGGTTTGAAACAGTGTAAGGACTGTAAGGTGATCCCTGGGGAAAGTGTGACAGCACAACATAGGTTAATGATTATGGATATTTGGTATAGGAAAAAGAGGGTGTACAAAAAGAAAAATATAGTTAAGGAACCGAGGATTAGGTGGTGGAAACTAACGAGTGAAAATGAAAAAGTATTTATAAGAAAGCTAATTAATACATGGGTGTGGAACATGGAAGGGAATATAAACGAAATGTGAGAAAAGGTAGCAGAGGGTGTTAAGAAAGTTGCTAAGAAAGTCGTGGGCGTGAATAGGGGTAATATGCCACGGGATAAGCAAACATGGTGGTGGGCAGAAGAACTACAGGAGATAATATCAAAGAAAAAAATACAGTTTAAGAAATGGCAGAAAAACAGAGAGAGGGAGGATTGGGTAGAGTATAAAAGTTTATCTAAAGCAGCAAAAAGTGCAGTGAGTAAAGCTAAATTAAAGAAATATGATGAGTTGTATGAGAGGTTAGGAACTAAAGAAGGAGAAAAAGAAGTATACAGGCTGGATAAGGAAAGAGAAAAACAGTCCAGGGACTTTAGAAATGATTGGTGTATAAAAGATGATGATAGGAGGGTGTTAACAAAGGAAAAGGAAGTGATAAAGAGATGGAAAGACTATTTTGAGGGATTATTAAATGAGGAATTTCCAAGAGAGACAATTTATCGGGTAGAGTGGAATTTGGGTATGGTAGATTTAATAAGGGAAGAGGAAGTGTGGAGTGCTGTGAGAAAAATTAACAATAAGAAAGCGGTGGGACCGGATGGAGTACCAGTAGAAGTATGGAAAGTATTTGGAAGTTTAGGTATACAATGGCTGACTAAGTTCTTTAATAAGATACTAGTAGAAGGGAAAATTCCAGAAGCGTGAAGGAAGAGTTGTGTAGTACCAATATTTAAGGGTAAAGGAGATGTACAGGAATGTGGAAATTGTAGAGGGATAAAACTTATGAGCTACAGTATGAAGATTTGGGAAAAGATAATAGATACAATTTTAAGAGGTGAGACTACTGTTACTAGAAATGAGTTTGGGTTTATGCCTGGGAAGTAACAATGGAGCGAATATTTTGTGTGAGACAAATTGTAGAGAAGTACACAGAAAGGGAAAAGAAATTGTGTATGGTATTTATTGATCTAGAGAAGGCTTATGATAGGGTTCCTAGGGAGATCTTAAAGTGGGCATTATTAAAGAAAGGATTACCAAAGGTGTATTTGAACATAATTGAAGATATGTATGAAGGGGCGAGTACAAGAGTGAGAAGTCTGTGTGGAGAAACTGAGGATTTTAGGGTCAAAGTGGGGGTACATCAGGGTTCAGCTTTGAGTCCTTACATATTTTCCCTGGTAATGGATGAGATAACAAAGGATATACAAGGGGAGATACCATGGTGCATGTTGTTTGCAGATGATATAGTACTAATAGGAGAAAGTCCTGAGGAAGTGAATGGTAGACTTGAAGAGTGGAGGGAAGCTCTGGAAAGTAAAGGACTAAGGATTAGTAGGAGAAAAACAGAATATATAAAGTATGATTTTGGTGAAAGGGAACACAGAGGAAATAGGGAAAGGCTAGAAATAAAGTTAAGTGGGGATGTGGTGGGAGAAATGGAGAGGTTCAAGTATTTAGGGTCCGTTGTACAGAAAGATGGGGGTTTCGAAAAGGATATGAACCACAGGATTAAGTGTGAATGGACGAAGTGGAGAGAAGCGTCAGGTATTCTGTGTGATAAAAGAATCCCTATTAGGTTAAATGGTAAATTTTATAAGGCAGTGGTGAGACCTGCAATGATGTATGGAGAAGAATGTTGGGCAGTAGATAGAAAGATAGAACAGAGAAAGAGTGTCGCTGAGATGAGAATGTTAAGGTGGATGAGTGGAGTTACTAGAGAGGATAAAATAAGGAATGAGTATATCAGAGGTAGTATAGGGGTAGCTTCGATAGTAGACAAAATGAGAGAGAATAGGTGAAGATGGCTCGGGCTTGTATTAAGGAGGGAAGAGACTGAGGCAGTAAGATTAGTAAGGGAAATGCATGTTGTTGGTAAGAGGGGGAGAGGAAGACCGAAAAAGAGATGGGGGAATGTGATGGTGAGTGATATGAGGAAGGTGGGAGTAAGTGAAGAAGATGCGGGAGCTAGAGTTAAGTGGAAGTGTAGGACCAGAGTGGCCGACCCCAAATGGTTGAGAGAGAAGGCGAAGGAGAAGAAGAAGACTATATGATATGGGTAGATACAATAATATACACGTTATTACACATTGTATTATATTATATTATTTGGGTTTCCAGTTGGTATATATTCTAATTTATACCAATGTATTAATTTTGTTTTTATTATTATTAAATTTATAATAATAATAAAAACAAACTAAAGCCTACTATATACAGAGTATGCATAGTGGTTATAAATAAATGTATAGTATTTTATTAGGTATTTAATTATTATAAAATTAATTAATTTAAAAATATTATACAATTATATATTATATATTATATGAACTCCTCTCCAAAAAATTCTTATAATTTAATGACATTAGTGTGGATGCAACAATAATAAAAACTATTGTCGACATATAGTCGACCTCCGCATACGAGAAGAGACGCTCTATTGTGATGTGGATGTCGACTACCATGTTAACAATGGTTTTTTATAGTAAAAAACAGAAAAATTGGTAAAAACAAAACTTGATATAATTAAAGTAAGGCAAAAAGAGCCTATTTCGCAAAAAAAAAAATTTCCACACAAGGGATCACTCCAGATCGACTCATGCCGCAGTCAACGTGTTAATGTAGATAGAGTGAAGTAAGTTTAATTTTGTATTAAATGTTCAAGTCTAAAATCCAAAATGGCTGCTTTTAGGACTTCAGAACCAAGAAATGAGAAAAATAAAATTGAAAATCTAACAAAATACAAATCTCATAAAGATGTTTCTTAATATTTTCCCTGTATTTTTTTTTTTGTAATGGTTAAATCGTTTATATATAAAAATAAAATGCTACATTTTTTAACCGTTTTATCCATAAGAAAACCGTTTTCGCCGCCGCTCGACGCGTGATCTTTTACCGTTACCGTTTTCAAACTCTTTTCCCGTCGTTTTGAAATGTTTAAGCCTTTCATTCCTTTGCGTATTCGCCTTTTCGTCAAGCTCTCGACACCGGAAAGAAAAAATACGATCCCAACTCGCCGATTTCCGTTATCATCCGACGTTCTCCCGCATTGTCGTATTATCGCCCCAAATTTCCGAAATCGGCTTTAGCGACCTTTGTATGTCTTTTTCGACTCCGCGGACTTCGGATTCGCGTTTCCCGGATGTTTTAACGGCCAACTGAATGTTTCTTTGTCTACAATTCATCCCCGACCGACCGGGATGTTCGTTCCGAATACGCATATATATTTCTTGTCGATATACGTAACGGTGTTGTCCGTTATCTGAATAGTTTAAATACGAGAAATTTCAAACACTTTATCATCAATTTTGTAGCTTAATGGGGACGGCAGTTCGAATCCCATTCCGTTTATATACTTTTTTTTATCTAATATCCGAAATCGTTATATATTTTCCTATTATCTTTTTTTCATTTGTTTGAATTAAATTTTGTAACTACCTACCTATTTCATTTAATTAAATTATGCGTTATATAATATCCTATGAAGAGTCCGTATTAGGTATTTAAGTTTGTCCCGCTGATTCATAGAATAAGTAACCTATAGGTACTATAATTTGTATATCTCATAGTAATGAATTTAAAATCGTAGGACTTCCTTAGTATTTTTCACAATTTGAAATTAATTTATATTGATACATTCGGGCAAACCTTTATCGTATATACGATGTTTGATCGAACTTTGGAACATAACCACCTGACAACAATGGTTGTAGAAAAATTCGAGAACGAAAAGTTCGAGCGACTTCTTAATTCTTATATGTGCGGAGTATATATCTACTATATTATATTATATTTAACGGTAAATATTTCTTAAAATTTTGATCAAATTTATAATGAGGTTGAGTAAAACCTGTTATACTCCGAGAACCGAGCGTAGCCAGGTTCGAGTTCTTACAAAAATCTGAGAATTGTAAGTACGATCAATTTTCGGATTACTTATTTTGTCAACCTATTCGTCGGAAACACTTTAGGAGTGAACAACTATCTTCTAGAAAGAAAACGCCAGTGTCCGCCGTAGGCGGAATATTTTTAAAATGAACTATTTAACAATATTATTTCCGATAATATATACATAAACCTAACCTACGGATGGCAAAAGTAATTCTACTAATGAGGTGTTGTACTCAATAAAAATTAAACTTACCAGGTGTCACGCTCAATCGAATTTTAAAATTCAAGGATCCACACTCAAAGGTGTTAGTTAAACTTACAAATAGTCTCACATAAAAGTAGTTGCACTCGGCAGGTGTTGCACTTAAGCTAGTTATGCAATAAAAATTCTATCACTTATATATTCTCTCTAATTTTATTTTTTATTTGTAGTTACTAAATGATAAACTCGATTGATATTTGGTGATATATTACGTATTATAATAATATAATAATATATATCATTTATAATATATCATGGTCACGATACCAGGAAAAGTTGCAGGACAAACATAAAATATAATACATTTATAAATTATAAATACAGGATGGTGCACTAAAATGGCTAATTTCGATAATAATTTAAGAATAAGAATACTCACCAAATATTATTAGTTTAAAAACAACACACCATTATTAGTAAACATAGAACAGTGGAATGGAAAAAAACGCACTTTTGCGATAAAATCGTTTTCCAAAAATAAGGACGAGCTGTCAGCAGTGGCGTAGCCAGGATTTAAGCAAGGCGCCAATATATACCATAATTAAAATAACATTTTTGTTTTTTATTATATTTAAAAAAGTAATATTAGCATTAATAAAATATTTACTAATTATTAGAATGCTTAATGCTTAGGTAACATAATAATTAATAACTAATAA